>CAJUYH010001844.1:75694-120789 GCA_910591685.1 Galerucella tenella
TAGCCATATAACTGGCTCATTTTCGTACAGCTCTGGAAATTCAAAAATGACTAATTAAGAACACCCCATTTCCAAAGAACTCTAGAGGAACACGTTCCGCGTCCACGCGACGGACGCCACAAATAGAAGAGCTGCAGAAATTAATTGCGGCGAAGACGGCAAGTGATGAAATATATTTTTTCTACTAACGTGCGGAAAGTGAATCTTTTCCGCACTAAAAAGCGTGCGGAAAGAGTCACTTTTCCGCACTAGTGCGGAAAGTAAATTTATTGACATTTGAGGAATATACTGACATTTGAATATTCAAAATATGTATTTTGTATATCCAAGTTTACCAAATGACTGAAAAATTAAGAAATTTATTAGAATTCTGCTATAATTTTCAATAAAGAGGAACGCGTACGCTTCAATAATTTTTTAATGGCTGGTATAAGCCTCATCAAATGATTGTCAAATAATAATAAATATCTGACATTTCTCATCTGTCACTTTGAATCAACATAGCAACAAATAAAAAAATAATCGTCAGTCAATACTCTACGTTATCAAAACCAATTTTACCGTCGCAGCTTTTTCTAAGAGATAATTTATCCATAGAAGAAAAAATAGTGTACCTAACACGTGCGTAAAGTGACTTTTCCGCACGCGATTGCTGGCCGAACTCCGCTAAAGCGTCGTTCGGCCATCTTCAATAGCGTGCGGAAAAGTATCACTTTCCGCACTAGTTAGGTAAACTACTAATTTTCTTCTACCTTACCAGAAAACCAATCATATAAATACCAGAAATGGGTCGGAAAGTATTGTTTAGTTGCCCGAGGGCGGAAAACTCATAACGCTACGATTTTTGAAACTTTTACTTTGATGTTTAGCGTGAATTTTCCAATGAAACGTCAGTGTGTGTTGAAATTTATTGTTATATTTTTCCTACTTTTTGGTTTATTTGGTTGGCGAAAAACAATTGTGTGTCACACATGTCACGCTTTAACAACACAAGTCTATTAGATGCACAAGCAAGCGTAGCGAAGCGAGGGCAGCTGATAGTTCAATCAAGTTAAGGATAGTTAAGCTCACTTTCTGCCCTTGTGACATAATATACTATTTTAACTTCAATACCGAAACCGTAGAGTACATTTCACAATATTTCGTTGTTGACTCGGTATTTAATAGATCCCGCATTGTACAGTAAACCGTGACAGATACGTAGCTGGTTGAATTTAAATACTTAAACTCAATATTATTATACCAGCCAAACATTCCAGTTGATAAATAATCAGACTATTACTTAGGCATTATCTTCTCGAAGAAACGAGTACGTAAGTAAGGGATACAAAAAATAATAGTTCTCTTTTGAATAGTGCACCCTGTATATTTTCACATTTTTGGAGTAGTATTTTTTTCTGATTTCAAAAATATGTAATATGTTACCCTTACCTTGTACCGTTCTTGAGTTATGAAATGTTGTAAATCTTAGTTTTAGTAATTACTTCAAATATGAAAAAGATAATTGATTGAAGTATGCTATGAAAATAATAGATATGTTTGATAATTGACATTTTCCATATAAAGTAATTGAAATGGTTCTCAGTGAGAAAGAAAAAGTAAACATATATAATTATACCTATACAAAACAGAAAACAAAGATTTATTCAAGAGAATTTATAAATAATATCTAACTTATAAAATATATTCGAAATGTACACCATTATTGTTTATGCATAATTGATAACACCTTCTTATATTAATTATAATAACATTGCAGATGACTTCATTATTTTCATTTAGTTTGTTAATTTCAAGTTGAATCCCTGCTTCATTCACTTGCAAATTATTATTATTAATAAAATCTTCCACCTTTCTAAAAACTTTATCTGAAAAATGTTAATTATCAAACATATTAGTTGTCATTTTCATAGCTTACTTTGAGAAAAAAAAGGTAGGGGTAACTTATTATATATTTTGGAAATCAGAAAAAAAGTACATCTCAAAAATGTGAAAATATACAGGGTGTCTCATTTAAAAAAGAAATATTATTTTCTGTATCCCCTTAAATTTGCACGCTACTGAACTTTTGATAGAATATTAAGAAAATTCAGCTGTATCCAAACAACTTTTATAAAAGACTAATAAGTATTTTTTTGAACAAAATGACTACCCATTTTGGATGCCACATGGGTATACCTTTCCTCTCCTATCTAGCTAAGTTTAATATTAGATATTTTTAGTTTTATATAATTGTTTCTTATTTTTCGATATAAATCAGATATTTGTCCAGGATGATTTTTTTTTATACCGGTTTATTATTATAGCACAGTTTCCTGGAGTTAAATTTCCCGATGCCACAGCTCCTGGAGTACCTAAACATTTTCCTGGACTAAAAAGTTACCTGGATACAGTTTCCTGGAATAAAAGTTTCCTGGGATACAAGTCCCTTTGGAGTAACAAGTTCCCTGCATACAGTTCCATGTAGTAGGTAAACAGTCTATAAGAATACATCCGTATTATCCACATCAATAGTTACAGTACAACTTTATCTTCACAAACAAAAGTTCTAGTGTGCTGAGTATTTTTTTATTGTTACTAACCCATCTTTTTTGTAATATCAATATAGAAATTATATACATTTTTTTATTTTGATAGTTTTATTTACTACACAGAAACGTTAAGTTCTTTTTTTATTTAACAAATCAAAAGTTAGCTAACCTTTAAATTTGATTCTGTTTCTAATTTTCTTTTAGGAAAGAAAATTGGTTGCGCCCTCAAAATTGCTTTTTCTTTTTTTTAGTTTTCCTTAAATACATTAAAACCCTGCGAACTGACTTAGTTTACTACCAAATTTAATTGGTTAGTTAGGCAAGTATCTGCAATTATCTAACATCGTTTTTATAGGAACGTCAATCAACTTAAAACATTTATAGGTTTCATTGGCGCCCAGCGTTGTACATTATAGGTTTCATATTACATGATAAATGTTGATTTTATTTTAAAATTTGCATGAGCTGTTGGTTCGCAAATCCATTATATCATCGACTGAGCATCAATTATGTTAAGAACCATGTAGAAATTATCCGATCAAGGATGACTAATCGTAAATGAAGTTGGCTTCCGGTCTAGTATATTTGACTTTATTTTATCGAAGTCAATTTTAGTTGCAGAAAATTCTCAATACCTACGATTATTGAATAATCTATACCATAGCAAAACTTGTACTATTTAATATTCTTTCTATTTTCTTCGTATAACTCAATCAAATTATAGATATTGATGCAAATCAAATAATAAATCCACAAGTAACGTAAAAAAGTAGTTTGAAGAAAAATACTGCGATAATTCAAAAAATATTTATTTGAATTTTAATGTAGGTACCGCGCACTATATATAGTTTTATTATTTTTCGTTTGTTCATTAGCAATTTTGTAGAGAGAAATGAAAATAAAAGAAATAACGGTATATAACGGGAGGTAATTTATTTTCTCCCAAAAAGGGGAAAAATATTGCTCAAACGTGTGAATATTAATACACGGAGCCTCTCGCTTTAAAACTTGAAACACTATTAACGAGAACAGCGCCTGCTATGGTAATTGGCCTTTTAAGTTTAAACCTGAATGTCTTGTTGAGATGCCGTTATTAAGGAAAATGTTTTCCAACAATATGATTCATATCTTATATAAAATAAAAACATTCGCATTTTGAAATTAAAACTAGAACCAAGAACTAGGGATTTGTGTTTTTTTTTATCAAAAATTGATTTTGATTTATCCAATCATTTACCTGAAGAATCCTATGCTGGCAGCAAAATATATAATACAACTACATGCCACCTCAATTAATAAATTATAGTTCAAAGAAACTGAAAAAAACGCTATTGCCATGGTGACATTAATTTTCTCGTTAATCATTTCATTCTGGATGTAAGATTTATTTTTTACTTTTTAAATCGATTGCCTACAAAGCGTGGTTATTCGTTTTTCTTAAATATAATTTTTGACTTTTTACTTCGATTCGAATAAGGTGTGTTTTTTTGTTTTTTTTTGAAGCCAGATCAAAGATGTTTTTTTAATTGGAACACTCTATATTATATTAACAATATAGCAGATTGTATAGTCATCGGTTCTTATAAATGAAACACCATATATTTCACTACTATATTGAATTGTCACCGGTCCTTGACCACAGTACAAAAAAAATTTCGTAGTAACCCGAGCGTTTAAAGTGGGTCAGAGTCGACTTTAATAGTTATTTATGTACCAAGGGTATAAATAGATGTTTATGCCCTGAGGGCGAAGTCTTACGAAGCCGAGGGCCTCTGGCCCGAGGGTTTGTAAGTCGCCCGAGGGTATACACATCTGTTTATGCCTGCGGTACATATACAAACTTTTATGTCATACTAGTTCGTTATTGCAATCCAATCTCAATACAAATCAGTGTTTTGAAAAATCCGGTTTGAATTAATAGCTGAATGTTGACAAACGTGAATGTCATAATATCACAATAATTTTAGATGTGACAAAGTAAGAAGTCAAAATGAACGAAGATTTTGGAATTCCTGACGAAATTATTGAAAAAGCTTGGACGATGAATAGTTATTTTGGACGCACACACGTTGGTTACGATTCCATAGATATGACTTGAAAAAAGACAGTGCATTACCTTCTATTCCAAAGTATTTAGGTTAAGCACACAACAAATCGTGAACAATCAGATCAAATGCTTTGGAAAAATCCAAAGCAATTAGAAAAACGCACATTTTCTTATCAATAGCTCGAATGATATTGTCAGTGAGATTTAACAGAGCAGTTGTAGTACTATGGCCCTTTCGGAAGCCAGATTGTTCAATTGGCAAAATATGATTATCCAACAAAAATTCACTTAATTGAAGATAACAATACGTTCAAGAATTTTGGATATTACCGGAAGCAAGCTGATAGGTCGTAAATCTCGAATTGTATCAGCATTAGATGTTTTTGGAATTGGACATAATGATAGACTCTTTCCAAGTCTTGGGAAAATATCCACATAAAAGGCAACAATTTACAATATGTGTGATGTGATTTAGAATATTGCAGAGACATAATTTTATCATATACATTTTATCATACAGTGTGTAAAAGCCAAATGGAATAAATTCATTATTTCGGTTACTGTACATATTTATAAAAAGTCCCGAAACACGGCAAATTTAAATTATAACTTGACATTCTTTAACGTGAAAATGCAACCCCTACCTTCAACCCCCTTAGAATGACAGGTACAACCCCCAATTTTATAAATGGGAAGTATAGGCTTGTGATATATCATTTGAAAGGTCTCTTCATTCTCTATTCAAAAATGTTATTGTTTTTAAATTTAATGCAAAAATTAACATAAAAAAAATTAATATCATGTTGTTACCGAAATTCGCTACAATACAATCAAAAACTAAAATGTAATGCAAAACGTAATAAAATGTAGAACACGAAAAAGAACTATGAATGTTAATGAAGTAGATGTTCAAAATGTTCTCCGCGAACGTCTTGGCAACATCCTAATCTCAAATAAAACTGTCTTCTAACATTATTTAACATATCAGGCGTGATCGACCTAATCGCAAGCGTTATTCGTTCTTTTAAGTCATTTAAATCAGAAGGTTTAGTTTTGTACACATGGCTCTTCACATATCCCCATAAAAAGAAATCTAATAATGTAAGATCAGGTGATCGCGCTGGCCATTCAATCGATCCTCGCCTCCCTATCCACCGATTGGGAAATATTGTATCGAGGTACTGCCGGACATTAAGTTGGTAATGTGGTGGTGCTCCATCCTGCTGAAACCATATCGTATTCGCTGGAGCTTGAGGATTACCTGGATCAGGATATAAATTTGCCAACGTTGGAATGACATCATTTTGAAGTAGTGCCAAATAATTGTTGCCATTCAAGTTGCCCTCAATAAAAAAGGGACCAATTATATTGTTCCCTACAATCCCTGCCCAAACATTAACCTTTTGAGGGTATTGAGTGTGTTCTTCTCTCATCCAGTGAGGATTTTCCGTGGACCAGTAGCGGCAATTTTGCCGATTAGCATGACCGTTAAGTAAAAAAGTACACTCATCAGAAAACATAACGTCTTCTAATTGGATAATATTGTTATCCAACATGTCCATCATTTGCTCACAAAAAAAAGTTCTCCTATCAAAATCGTCTTCCATGAGCTCCTGAGTAGGTATCATCTTATACGGATGCAATTTATTTTCTTTTAATATGTTTGCTATCGATGTATGGCTAGCATTGAATGTAGTGGATGCCTGTCTACTCGATGTATGTGGGTTTTCCTGAAACTCAAGCAACACATCTAATTTGAGTTCATCACTTAGTGCATTAGCAGCTGCTTTTTTTATCTGCCTTACATGACCAAACTCGCGAAACTGCTTTTCTATTTTACTTATTGTTCCTTGGGATATAGGCGGTAAATTAGGAAATTTCTCATGAAATAGGCGAGTTACTTCCTGTTGTGTTCGGATGTTATCTCCGTAACCAATCATTTGTAAAACTGTTATTTTATGCATTTCCGTTAATCTAACCATTTTTCAGAATTGAATTGAACAAACTTTATACTTAAATTACAATGATGACAACTTAAATAAAACAATTTACTACTGCTTGTTAAAATAGCGTTGCCACGGAAATTCTTTAAAGTTTTTTAATGGTTACCATCTAAAAACCACATTGCTACGGTTTTTGTTCACTTTCTCATTATCAAGACCTAAACGGGAAATAAGTTTTAAGTAATATTGTAATAAGTTCCGAGTATATTTTAGCGAATTTCGGTAACAACATGATATTAATTTTTTTTATGTTAATTTTTGCATTAAATTTAAAAACAATAACATTTTTGAATAGAGAATGAAGAGACCTTTCAAATGATATATCACAAGCCTATACTTCCCATTTAAAAAATTGGGGGTTGTACCTGTCATTCTAAGGGGGTTGAAGGTAGGGGTTGCATTTTCACGTTAAAGAATGTCAAGTTATAATTTAAATTTGACGTGTTTCGGGATTTTTTATAAATATGTACAGTAACCGAAATAATGAATTTATTCCATTTGGCTTTTACACACTGTATATATAATAATGAACTAGTATGACATAAAGGTTATAAATGGAACACCCTATATTTTACTACGATATTTCATTGTCATCAAACCTTGACAGGTATACAAGGAAATTTTGAATTAATCTGAGCGTTTAAAGTGCGTATAAATCGAGTAGAAGGTTGCGTTATATGAAACACTCTATATTTTACTACTAGTACTAAGTATATGAGATATTTTACCTACGACCCCCCCCCCCCTGTTATCAGTCAATAATACACAGTCGTCATCAATGTAATTATGTCTATTACGCACTGAAAAAAAACGCACTGCTGTGAAGTAAATCGCATGGCTTCCCTAGCAACATCCTAGCAACTGTCAATAGGCGTCGCCATTTTATTCAAAATTTACTATTTGAAAACATTATTTGATATTGCCACGTTTAACTATGAAAAGCTCAAAGGGCTAAGGGGTCTATTCTGTAAGTATGTACGATGCCGTTGATAGACTAATATCGTTTACGAACGATAAATGTTATTCTGTATTCAAAATGCTAACGAATTCGTCGTTAGAAATCACGGTTTATGAACGACAGCCAAAAACGTCAGTTTGGGTATAAAAATTTGTCTATTTTTGTGATAAAATTAATTATTTGGGTGAAAATTATGGAAATTGTTGGAGAGGATGAGGCTGGGGCTGAGGCGTGCTTTAAATAGGTAAAATGATTTACCAATGAAAAAATAGTATATTAAGGTATAAGTGGATATTAATGTCTTCAAAACACGCGCGATTTTCCGAGCACGACGGCGAAGCCGTAGTGCTCGATATAGAGCAAGTATTTCAAAGACCAGTTATTCACGAATACTTTACGTTATTTTTTTTATTGGTGCACTTTGAAATTATAAATACTGATATCTATTACTACTACAACAACAAGAAATGGAAATAAGAACTGATAACGTAAAATGGTTGAATTGCGTTGTCATGGGAATGAGGAAAACATAAACTAATTTGCATTTTGATGGAATTTTCTCCGATTTGAAAAATCGAAATGTTAATATCTCGAACAATACCAACTGTACTTTCTATTTTCATTTATAAAATTGAAATTGTTAAATATTTTTCGAATGAAGGTTTTGACGTTACAAAGTACTCCTGTCAGATCGATAATAAAATAATTGTCATTTAGACATTTATACGTTTCTCGAGTTGTTGATGTTGCCATGGTAACTTTAAAAAACGCGCGTGTTTTAAAGTTTGATTTAAACACACTGAGGCGTGCTTTGAATAGGTAAAATAGTTCACCAATAAAAAAAAAATATTAATGAAGGAGAGCTAACAATAATTTATTATCCTAAATAATTAGTAATGGGTATATGATTAGAATTACCGTTAATTATCAATATTTTCTCCTCCCCGCAAAATCTATTCTTGGATTTTTATTAATTTAGTTCAATACTTTTTGCATGAAAGTATGGACAGATTTGACCGGTTTCTATAGCGTCATAAGCGTCAAGTTGACAGTTCATTATCAAAAATTGAGAGAAATTGAAACTATTGATTTGTATAACAGCCAAACGAATATAGAAGAATCAGCAAATATCGCTTGTCTGTCGCTGCAACGAGAAAAGGAAGAGGTAGGAAGTAACGTACTTCAAAAAATTGTGCCAAACAAAGACTGCTATTGCAGTTTCATAAACCGTGCTTATGGCTTAGGTACTTTCACGAAAAATCTGCTGTATTGAAGTCTCCATTTATGGTGTGAGTGTGAATATTCTATGCTTCTCATAGAAGGAAACATAGATATTTCCAAGGCAGTATTCTGAACTTCAAGCATGTTTGACAGAGAAGATGTGAATAAATTCCTGTTTGACGCACCCGATGATATCTATTTAATGATGAAGATTGTAATTGTTTTGGGATTGCTGGAGCGTGCAGTTCTAGTGAACTCTGTGCTATGAGAATAGACAATGTTGGATTAAGGCATGGGGTCATCATTGTTACTATTCCTGATTTCAAAAATGGAATGGTACGTACATTTACAGTGACCAAAAGTGACGACGAGAAGGTTTGTTATTTCAAAATAGTTCGAAATTACATTGCTATAAATCAAAAGTGCTTAAACCAGCAAATCGGGAAAAACTCTATTTTTTCAATTCCAAGTAAAATTGCTAATTTTTTTTACTTCTAGAACTTTGGGTATACTGGACACTCCCTTAAAAGAACGTCGGTCACTTTATTAGCGAATACTGGATTTGATATCTCAGCTCTCAAGCGGAGAGCGTCAACAATAAAGAGAAAGTTGCAAATGAAATTTTATTATAACAAAGCCAGTCGCCTGCAATACTTCAAGAGTAACAGCGGACTTGGTTAGAGGTGGATAAAATGAAGTCAGAACATTTCATGCAAATTGAGAAAACATGTATCCAAATTTGGGTGTCGTCAAGGACAATCGATACGTTTTTGGCAATTGTTACTTGCGTCCTCCAAAAACAGTATCAACATGCGTTGTTCACAATATAGGAAGGCGAAAAAAATTTTAATTGCGTTGAGAAGAAGTAATAAATAGAGAAGCAGCTATTTTTTACTATTCTACAATGAAATTGTGAATACGATCGACGTATAGAATTTACCAGACAAAACATCGAAAGGGATCCCGTTTAAAAACATTCCACGAGTTCCTGAAATGTATGTCATCTCGGTCGTCGGCATCAGTTGGCATTGAATCCATACCTAGAATTTTGAAGAGGATCGATTTGAATACAAACCCCATGCATCAAAACAATGCTTCCTGGATTCCATTACCATACATTTACAATATTAGGTACCGAAAGATCTTTTTGTTATATTATGCACATGTAGAGCGTGTAATTCCGCTTGTGAATTATTTAATTCGGTCAATTATTATTCATGCAGCGTTGCAGAATGTCCGATTAAATTTACATTGGGAGTGAATTATAATACGCCTTCACGGAAACTCTGAATCGGTATGGTTAAATAGCCAAACATTTTCATAACAAACGTTGATCTATATAGAAATCTAATCTCTTTTAGTTTGCAGCTAAAAAGGTATATGTATCGGAAATCTTCATGGCTACCTCTAACTTTAAATTACATTCAAAATTCAGCAACGATCTACCGACAGAGAACTTATTGGGGAGTGACAGTCGGCACCGTTTACTAAGAAGAAACATCTACTTCTCGTGCTATATGCCCCGACAGACTTAGTTAAACGGGGTATATCTGCAACCGAAAAGTAGATGTTTCTTTTTAATCAGTGATCTATTTTTTGGAAAGTAATTAGTAAGTTAGGTATGCGAAAACACCAAATACATGGACAACTGCTGTATGAGCATTTCCCAATAAATCACCCAGTATGATACGATGTGAAATTTGAACTTTAATAAAACTCACAGAAAAAACATGTTGTGCTGCCCGTTTCCGTGTGTAGGTATCGAGTATTAGTCACTTCTGAATAAAGAATGAAGCATGCGGACGTTTCGCACAGTTCATATTATACAGCTGAGATAACTGGTATCGGCGCATGTTTACAGATTGAGAGGGAAAACGTGTGAGAAGGAGACAGCCTTAATTTCCGAGAAACTTGATCGTTGTTGTTATTGGTTTCTTGCGTAGCTTGGTAGGTTATATCCAATATTATACATTACGAGAGCGGTTGATACTGGTATGCTGAACTAAGTTCTGGTTTGAAGGTCGAATGAAAGTCAAATTGTATATAGGTGAAGTATCGAAAAATCCTTCATATTTTAAATAGATTTTTTAAAATAGGAATGATGTTAACTCCAGTAGCAGTACCGCCCTGTTTTTGAATTTTTCAAAAAAAATGGTTTGGTTTATCAGTTTCTTCGGTGATTTTTTCGCGATTACAAAAATCGAAACTACTTCGGTATCTGAATTGAACCTTTATCTTGTGGTCCATATTAGCCTTCGTAGTCGGTGTCGGCCGTTTTGCGCTCCTACATGAAATCCGCTGTTGCAATACTTTTAATTTCAGGAGGTGTACTCGGGAAATCACTAGCACTATTTTCGTTTCGTTTGCTGGTTGCTACGGTCAACGTACGTTTATGAAACTTTACCTACGACCCCCCCTGTAATCAGTCAATAACACACAGTCGGCATCAATGTAATGATGTCTATTACGCACGGTAAAAAACGCACAGCTATAAAGTAAATCGCACGGAAAAATGAACTTTTGATTATCAACAATATATTAATTAATGGATTAAACGACTTACCTACCTCAAGGAAATTGAATCCAAATTATACGAGCATCTGGTTTCCAATATATAACACACTGTAGTATATTCATCATCTACAAAATGTCCACAACGTTAAAAGAAACAAATTTTTCGCACCCTCATTGCCCGGCTATCCAGTGTATCTAGGTACCTCTGTCGTATCTCGTCGTCTTTTAACCCCTCATCATTAGTTGTGTGTAGATCTTATAAATCCAATGGGATAGTCCATACCTATGGTAGACTAGGGTTGGGAGGAAGTATATATATTTTGGTACCAGATGTTCGTATAATTTGGATTCAACTTCCTCAAGGTAAGTCGTTTAATCCATTAATAATTATACTTCACATCTGGTTTCCAATATATAACACACTGTAGATGTTTAAAGCAACGATCTAATAGAAAGTGGACACTCGTGAAAAAAGTGTAATCCGCGCTTGTGGTTTGAAGATTTCTGATTCTCGGGGGAATCAGGAATCTTGATACTTCGGCTGGTGTTTTCAACTTATTAAGCCGCCCTGCATTTTTCGGAAAAATCGTGTTAAGATCTGATCATTTAAAGGAGGACCTGTTGTTCCCTCACTCTTCGGGTAAGCACCAAGAAGATCATCTAGGTCGCGTTCTTTTGTAGAGACCGGTTTCGGTCTTGTAGGCCCATGAACCCGGTCCTGTGTGGTATTGTCTGAACTATAGTTGTATACCGAACCGCTTGAGGACGATCCAGAGAAATCACCTGAGAAATGGGAAATTCACTATTTTTAGGATGTCGAACAACAATGAAAAGTGTTTTATTTGCTCACCTGGAGTTATTGCATATTCTGTCTATTAGTATTCCTTTGTGAGAAGAATTACCAAAAAGGACAACTCTTTCACGTTGAGTTAGCAATTACCTATATGTTTGTCTTCATATTTATTACAACCAAAGAATAACCCTAATTATTGTACTAGCATCCTGAAGAGCTGCTTGCCAGCTCACGCAGTAACTTTTCAAATAATTGTTTGTACTTGTTTTTAGATTTTATAGATTCGCGTTTTCTTTTCGGCATTTTAAGTTTCTATAACACTGCACTTGTGAAAACTTTCGCACAACAATGGATAATGAGGGGTTAAGAAGGGACGACGAGATACGACAGAGGTACCTAGATACACTGGATAGCCGGGCAATACAAGGTGCGAAAAATCTATTCCTTTCAACGTTGTGGACATTTTGTGGATAATGGATATACTACAGTGTGTTATGATGTGAAGTATAATGATGATTCAACGTGAGTTCTTCAATGTGCTTCTTTCATTGGTAATAGAGTAATAGAGATGGAGATGAAAGTTTACCAAGTACCTCTAATAATGTAAATGTTGATTCTTAGGCTTCGACAAGCTAAGGAAGCGATTTACCATTTGTGTTTGATAACTGTACTGTCACTATAAACAATTATTATAATAACTAATATTATGGAAATAAATGTTATACAATAAAATTATTAAAAATATCTATTGTTGATGTTGTTCTAATATTATTAATAATAAGATTATAAATACAAGTACAAGTAGGTCGTAGGTGAAGTATAGTACGTAACTCATGTTGTGAAGCATTTTACGCACTCACGAAACTACGCACTCGCCGCCACGCGGCATCGTGCGCAACTCTTCCATTCGTGCTTCTTACCACACACGTGACGTAATATACTATTACCTACGACCCCCCCTGTAATCAGTCAATAACACACAGTTGGTATCAATGTAATGACGTCTATTACGCTCCTTACCACACACGTTACGTAATATACTATTTCTACAACCGTGCGCTTTAACCAACTTTCCCGCACGCACGCACGCTTTGAAAGTGTCATAAAATTATGCAAATTTTGACCTTATTAATTAGTTTCTTACTTCAGAAGTTATGAATATTGTTATAACAGGTGAATGAATGGTCCATCAAATAAAGTCTACGTCTTTTCTAGCTTTTTGTTGCATTCAAATTTTTTTTTTAATATTAAATAATGAAGATATTTTGATATAACTATGTACATTCTTTAAAGTAGTGTTATAAAACAACTACCAAACCACCCGGTTTTGATATAAGAAAAATATATCAGAAAAAATTATTTCATCTACAAATGACTTAAAACCGTTGCCGTCACCTTCATCGTCATCTTTATGTGAACTTCAACCGATGCCATCCTCGTTAACGTCATCTACTTACCAGTTAACACCAAATCCACTGGACCGGCAATTTTAAGTGATTTACAGAATGCAACAAATTGTGTTTCCAATACTAATATTTATAATAATAATAATAGTTTTTGGTTAAAGTTTTGTATATGTATGTTGAAATAAAATAACTTTTGAAAAATGGGTTGGTATACTTTTTTTTGTATATACGGTCGAAGAAAAAATAATATTCCTAACTCATGCGTAAAGTGCCTTTCCCGTCCTTAACCGCTTGCCCGAAATCCGCTTCGAGTCGTTCGGGTCAACTGCAGTCGCGTGCGGGAAAGTATCACTTTCCGCACTTGTTAGGAACTTTTGTCTCAAGTAGACCCAATCAACTTGCTGCTACTACTTTTGGTAAGATATTACCATTATCAGGCTATAAAAAATTAAAATATAGTAGACTTATGCCCGGTTGCACCAGCTAAAAAACAGTCCTTTGAATCGGCCGATCAACCGTAAATCGTAGCTTTCGTGTTGCACCACCCAAAAGCTGTCCGTTAATCGATTGATTTTCCGGATAGAATTAACCGACCGTTTTCGGGCGATAATTGCAAATACGGACCGTTTTTGGTAATAACCACGCTATTTATCTGATGACAAAAGACCGAGATGTGATCTATTCAATTTATTTAACAACCAACAATTCAAAGCAAGATACCGTTTTTGTAAAGAAACAGTAAACCAGCTATGGTAAATTATTGGAGAATATTCAATACGTTCCGGAAAAAATAATGGAGTGACTTCTATGAATCAATTACTAATAACGTTGAGAGGTACTATACCACAGATTGATTTCACCAAGTGCTCGGTGATCATATTATTAACATACATAAAAGCACAGTGTGTAGAATCGAGTAATATACCTACTACATAGCTTTATCAAGTGAAATGCCTAGAACAAATGAAGAAATGGGTGTGGTAAAACAGCAGTTTTAAAGTTGCTAGATTTCCTGGTGTTGTCTGAGCAGTTGACTGCACCCATATTAAGATTTTGTTGATAGAAATCGTAAGCGCTGATTTTCCATCAATGTGCAACTGATTGGTGATATGAAATTGAAGATTTCAAATATAGTAGCAAGCTATCCGGGATCTGTACACGACCGTACTATTTATAACAATAGTTTAATTCGTGCTCGGTTTCTTGATAATGGATATTTCAGCAGTAATTTGATAGGCAATGGAGGGTACATGTGCACAAACCACTTAATGACACCACTGGGTAACCCCTAAACACAATCCCAAAATAATGATCAAAACTCACATATTAGTATCTACTAGAAATGATATTGAAATACTGTTCGGAATTTGGGAACGACGCTTTCCTGTTTTATCTGTGATAATGCAAATATAGGTTGAAAATGTATTAAGGGTAATCATTGGCACATCTGTATAACATAATTTAGAAATAGAAAACAATAGCATTTCTGAAATTGATTGGGATCAACATATTGAAAATAAAATTGAAATTGAACATCAAGATGCGGAATTGGAACGAAATGGGAATGCATTACGAATTCATTTGATTAACACTTTTTTTGAAATTCGAATTAGTAACAAATTTATTTTGAGCTAACTTCAATTATATATAATACAAATGTAGTATTACATAAATTATTTACAATTGCAGTAACTTTGCAACCATACTTATTTTTAAATTAGATTTATTTCCTTTTTTCTTTCCTTTTTATATTTTATGTGACATTGACAATATGTATAATGTAGGGTTATAGTTCAAACGCTCACTCCACTTCACATTCAACGGTCGGTTCAAATACCAACTGTAACTTTTTCTGGCGCAATTGGTATTTTGAAAAATCGGAAAATCATCGATTAATCGGTCCATCAACGGTTATTGTATCGACTGTTTTTACGGTCGGTTGGTGCAACCGGGCATTAGTATGAATATTTAATGATATTAGGCTTTTGTCAAATTTCATATAAATTTGCAACATAATGAAAGTAACTACAAAGCTGTGATACAAAACAAATATTATTTATAATTAAAGATAAATGGGATTAATATTAATTTTTAAGTGATACTTGACTTTAAACAAATTAAGAACAAATTGATGAAATTAAAACACTACAAAATTTTGTTTAATGAATAATAAAACTGAAGTTTCATTTACCTAACCTACAGATCGCGAAAAAGCTTATCGAACGGTCCTGATTATACAAGTACGACAAGAAAAATATGAGAAAAACAGCTAGAAAGAGAGAGAAAAAATAATTGTGCGTGCGCGTCTAGGCGTGTACTGAGTTCCAGAGGCTGGCCGAATGTTGATTGTCCCACTATTTCAATCAGATTTTAAGCAGATTAATTTGTACAAATGATATTTTTGTCTCGTTATGGTTGACTTTTTTTGCAGTCATACACAATAGGTAAAACTCAACACTTCCATTCGGCAACATTGTCCTTTACAGAGAGAATTCACATTTAAACTGCTATTCCTAGGTCTCTTCGCTACATAGGTTGATCACGTTGGAAGCGCATGCCATTGTATTTGAAAATAAAACATTTACAATAACCTTTATTAACATACTTAACCTGCGAAAAATTGCAAATTGTAAGATGGTATTTTGGAGGTCATTCGGCTGCTGCAATCGTTAATTTGTTTATTGTGGCATTTGAAAATCGCTCAATTCCCTTAAAGACAACAATTGTGAAAATAATTAGTGATTCCGAGAAATATGGATGTGTTTCGTACTGTAGAAAATGCCAAACTTCGGAAGATCCAATCGAACGTCCAATAAACGATGAAAGGCAAACTAGAAAATCAAATGTTTGTTCAGCAGTTGAAACAGGACAACCATCTTCTTCGAGGCAAATTGCTGAAGAGGTCAACATGGATAAGAGAACTGTACAGAATATTGTAAAACGGAACGGGTACGAACGGGAACGGGTACGAATGGATTTCTGTGAGGAGATGTTGGAACGTCAGAACTTTTTGAAAAATATTTTATTTACGGATGAGTCAACTTTTTCATCTCATTGAGAACACAGTCCATCCGTCACAAGAAATGGGTCTCAGGAAAATGAACATCTAAGCATTCCAATCCGAACACAGTAGCTAAATGTTTGGTATTTTAGGTGACCACATTATAGGTCCTTTCTTATTGAGGGGTACTTAAATTCCGCCAAATATTTAGACTTATTACAAAATCAAGTAATTCCTGCAGTTCTCCTTATACCCGATGTTGATCCCAACAGAATTTGGTTTCAACAAGATGGTTGTCCAGTCCATAATTCAAGGAATTCAAGGATTTTTTAAGGTTTACATTCCCCGAAAGAATAATTAGTACTAATGGTACAATTGAAAAATGGCCTCCAACATCACCAAAACTAGTTCCAAATGATTTTTTCTTTGGGGATTTTAAAAAAGTAGCATTTACCAACATGCATTTGGAAGAGCTAATATTTTAAATGAATTGACGGTGAAAATACAGCACGTTTGTGCCAGCATTACCAAATATTACAGAATTATTCTGTAATCTTTGTCATTACGCCAAATAATCTTAGATATATTAGATCAAATCTTTATCACAGATTTGGTTATTGTCTGGCACAGAAAGGTGGTTTATTTATTTATTTTTTATTTTAGCTTAAAGTGCCTCGAAAGCGCTGGTCATTGGAACAGAAAGAATAAATACATATATTTACATAATTATTACAAATATTTAAATTAGATCTTACAGTAAAGGTTAGTAGCTTTCAGGAACTGTGGAGCATTTCCTTGAGGTTAGGCCTTAGATCAAGTTGTTTATATGTAGCAGAAAATTGTTTGCAGTCCGTCAGTATGTGCTTAACGGTCACAATATCATTACAGCTATGGCAAACGGGACGATTTCCTGAAGACATCAGATATCTGCGTGAGAGTTTGGTATGACTGATTCGGATTCTTCTGATTATAGTAGCCTCTCTCCGGGTTAAGAAGTTAAGGGAGAGAGGAGGAGTGGATGGATGGATATCATGAAGAGCGGTCGTGCTATTGCGCCACAGGTGTCGCCAACAATCTTGTGTAACGTTTTTGAAGTGGATCTTTAGGTTGGTTGCGAGTTGGACAATGTGTGTGTCGTTATTAGTGGTACCTTTTTTCGCGTGGTGGTCTGCAGTTTCGTTACCATCAATGCCGATGTGAGATGGAAGCCAGATGAGAGAGACTGTTATATCTTGAGCAACGAGAGTTTGATAGATGTCATGTATGTTCTGGACAATTCGGTAGGCAGTGAAGATTGACTTGATTGACGGAAGAAAGGGAATCAGTGCATATTGCAATATTTTTGTGGGGTAGGTGGATACCTTTGAAAGCTTGAAAAATGCTTTGAAGCTCGCCTGTGTGAACGCTACACACTATAGGTGGGTGGAGGAACTTATGAATTCATGCTTCGTGTAAGCTGCACAACCAACACCGGAGTCAGTTTTGGAAGCATCTGTGTAGAGTATTAGGTAAATCATACGGTTTTTTTTGTAGTAATTCTAGGAATGCTTTCTTTATAAGTGCAGTGGGAGATTTATGCTTATCATAAATGGTTAGTGAGGTATCGATTAAAGGGATATTTTTGGTCCAAGGTGGAGAAGAAGGTAGATGGAGCGGGGAGGTCAAAGAAAGGTGAGCATCTTTGAGTAGAGGAGTGAGTAATTGGGGGATAGATTTTATAATTGTTCGAGGGTTTGTAGGGTGATTAGTCGTTGAAATGAAAAGTGAGTGAACAGGATTGAGAGGATTGGAGGATACTGAGGCAGTATGTGAGAGGAGTAGGGATTGGCGTCTTAGCAGTAGGGCAGCAGTAGGGCAGTAGGGCACCAAGGCAGAGGCGGAGAGCGGTATTGTATACAGAGTTCAGTGAATCTGTGACAGATTTGGGGGCATACATGTAAATAAAGCAGATAGGGTTGCAGATTTCGAGAAGCTTAGAGATAGATGGATTGGATAGTTTTTCGAGGAAGTTGTAAGGGACCTCATCAGGGTCGGCAGCTGAATTTCTAAAAGTAGACAATGCAGATTTCAGTTCGTTTAGGTTGAAAGAGGCGTTGATATACGCAACATCACAAGGATTTGACTGAAGAGAGGAGGAAGGCGGAATATGTGAATTGGGAGAAATAAAGATAGGGCTAGGTTTATTAAATTTGTCTTCAAAGACTTGGGCGAGGGAGTCGGAAATTGCTTGGTTGTCGGAGATAACAGTATCATTAAGTATTAAGGAGGGAATTTAAGTGTTGGTTTTCTTGCCTTGAATTTGTGCAATGTTTTTCCAGATTTGACTGGGATTTGTATTATGATCCAAGGAGGAGGCATAGTTTTGCCAAGAGGATTTTTTGCTTTGCTTGACTGAGTACTTTGCTTCAGCTCTTAGCTTTGTATGTAGAAGAAGGTTTTCTTGTGTTCTATATCGTCAAAACCTGTTAAGAGCGTGTTTGGACTCACGGATGGTATTTTCGCAAGCTTAATTCCACCAAGGCACAACTTTATGTGCCGCCGAGGAAATGACTGTTTTACCTATGTGAGTGTCGGCAGCAGCAAGTATGCTATCAGTAAACATTTTTAGAGTGTCATTTATATTTGTAGAAATGATTAATGGGGATAAATTAGTTTGAGAAAGAGAAGTCAACTCAGACCAGTTTGCATTTTGTGAGTGCCAGAAGCTTCTAGAGATAGTTTCTTTAATATACTGATTAGATACAATAATGGGAAAGTGGTTGCCATCATGAAGATCATCGGAAACTTGCAAAGAAAGGGAAGGTGCAGTTTTGGGGTCACATAAGCTGAAGTCAAGGGCAGAGAAGGGCCAGTTTATTTGAGCACTTAATTCATAGAAATTATATTTACCTTTAGAATGGATTTTTGTTTTAATTTATGTTTAGAATAGGTGTAGGTACCTAGTAATTTTATTTCTTCAATTCAATTTATTAATGAAAGGGATTTTTAGTTTATTAATAATTATAGTTCTCTCAAGAAATACTGTTTTATTTTCGAGTTACAACTTGGTCAGAAACGATTAAGTGGACAAAAATGAATTTTAAGATGTCCAGGTTACGTAATAACGATTGTTTTTTTTTATTTCTTCAACGCCCTCACTCCTTCCATGTTGGGAATATACTAAATACCACCAACTAGTGTATTCTCTCTGTAAAGGACAATCAACATTTGGCCATCGTATTATTTCTCTCTTTTAAGCTGTTTTTTCATATTTTCCTTGTCGTACTTGTGTAATCAGGACGGTTCGATAAGCTTCTTTTTTGAACGACAACATGTTAAACATTAAAATTGTCCATTAAATTAAAAATAAGTGACCGAATGAACAAATATAATATACACACTACATGTTAATAAAATAAAAATTTCATTAATTCTCCTCCTGCTTCAACAAACCATATTTCAACAGAACATCACGCTCCGCATGGATTTGATGTTGATCTAGGTACTCCACAGATGTAATGGAGGGTGTTATAATAAATTTTCTGGAAAATATTCAGCGGGGCTGCACTAAAAAATTTCAGCGCCGGGGGCAATTACATTTTTGATGCCCCTAGCTTTCGAACGTTTCAATTTTTTTCCAAGTGGTAGTAATTCAAATGAAACAAACATATTACAAAGAAAATGTATTAATCATAAAAACCTAAAAGAAAATAAAAATCCTACAGTTACAAAAAAAAATATTCTATTCTTTAACTAAACTAACAACAACAATATCGCAGCTTCTCGTACTTTGACTCTGGCAAAATCATCAATTAGTTTATTCACATTATAGCTATGTTGCTCAATCTCTCCTGGCCCATCGAAAATCTCAGTTCGTTTTTTTAGTAGTACAATGTAGCGAAATAAATAAATACAGACAACAAAATGTAAATGTAACTCAATTTTTTTCAATGGTGCTTACAGCGCCACTTTTCTGACGCTCGGAGCAACCGCCCCCTTAGTGCGGCTCTGAAATTCAGAGTGCTATTTTGGAAAGTGGTGTGACCAAAGTTCTCCCACAAAGTATTATATTTTCTTACATTTGCTAGTGCTATGTTTCGAGTCAATGTTGGTTCCAATTATAAATTGCATTTGTATATTGTTAAGGGTACTTTCAGGGTTTTGTGAATAATATAATAATAATAACGTTTGAATTTATATATTCTTCTTCCCTTTTATATGAGTGAAGCATTTGCAACTGTATAGGTTATATAGTTATTGCTGTCCTTTTGTTCATTGAACTACATTACCAGTAACAATATTCTAATAGTCCGGTAGCCCACGACACGTGTTGGCTTCATTATTTTAAATGGAAGCCGTTTTCACCATCGAGTTTTCTGTTAAAAACATGAGTAGAATAAAACTATATTGCTCAAGACCCAAATTTGCTAATCGACGCTACAGCGGACATTAAAAATGATATTTGGAAAATTATCAACAGATGAAGTATCGCAGTAAAATGTATGCCACTTATGTTTTCAACATCTAGGTACTAAGCAAAATATTCGGCATACATTAGATGATTGTTGTTTTTACCACCTTGTTATCGATTCTCAAGACTCGCTTGTCAGCCCTTAGTATCGCTTGGATTTGTATACCATGTTTTTTTTGATGACAAAGTAATACACAAGGAATGCATTTAAGTACGCGGCATCCATGAATTGATTGTTCTAGTTTCGTAAAATTCTAAGATTTCCAATTTTCTCTAGGTCTTGGACAATAGTCTACCTGTTTTTCACATTAGGCCCGATGGTGAAAAGGGCTTCCATTTAAAATAATGAAGCATACACTTGTCATAGGCTATCGGTCTATAATGTTTCATATGTATTAAGGGTAATATATTATCTGTCAATTTTCCAAGATTCATTTTGTATTTTCTTATCGTTAATAATTCCGTGTGAAATTGGCATTCTTTAGAATACTTGTGTACTTGTGGTAGTGATTATATGTAGATTTTATTCGATCGAAATTTATTGGCCATTTATTTATTTGGGGGATGCTACAGAGTTTACTGATCCACTTTAGCACTACTACACTACTTACTGTAGTTGAACACTCTGTCGTTATGTGTTGGCAAGCATCTTCCACATTTGTTCGACGCAGTGCTTGATTGCTCTAATAGCAAGTTTCTGGTATGATTCCTTCACCCGGATTTTGCTGAAACCATTCTCTGTATCTGTATCTGTAGAGTAGGGAGGGTGAGTGTGTAGGCTCACAGCACTTAGGCCACATGTGACCCATTGTACATCCTCCCGAGGAGTTGTCCTCCTAGGTCATTGTCCATCCTGTCCTTCTCAGGAAGGTGGACAGGTCACTGGGAGACATCTCCTTTATATTGGCAGGTGTAGGCCAAGACTCACCGAACACACACTCTCTTATTGACGATAACTCCGGACACTCGCATAAGACATGCCTGACAGTTTCATCTTCCTGCTCACACATTCTGCATCGAGGTGTGTCCACTAGCCCCATAGTATGGAGGTGTTTACTTAGTTGACAGTGACCAGTCAGAAATCCTACTGTTAAACGTAGGTTTTTCCTGGTCATCGCCAAATATTTCTTCTGCGCCAGCTTCCGAGGGTCGCCCAGGGTGATCCTGGCAAAACTGCATCCTTTGATTCCATCCCATCTCTTGAGGGATTGAGCATGGGTGTAACGATTGGCTAGTTCCGCAATTGTCGAAGTCGTTAGGCCGTAGGTGTCACTGGGTCCTAGAATTTTTAGTCCAGCGGCTTCCCTGGCTAAAGAATCAGCAATGCGATTTCCTTAACTCCTGTCGTGCCCTTCAACCCACCTCAGGATAATGTTGTTATCTGCCGAGACGTCAGCTAAATCTTGGTGGCACTCTAGTACTAGCCTCGATATAACACGTTGTCTGTTCAAGGCTAATAGGGCTTGTCTACTATCAGTGCAGATTATTATGGTTTTGCCAGAAATTCCTCTTCTGGTTAGTTCTTCTGTGGCAATTGAGATACCAGCCAGTTCTGTTTGAACCACGCTGGTATTGCTTCCCATTCCCCACTTAATCTTGAGGCTCAGTGCTCTCGAGTAAACTCCACAGCCTGAGCCTACTTTCATTTTTGAACCATCTGAAACCATTAAATAATTATTTTTATTTTCAGGTGCTGGTCGAATACGATGATGTCGAGTGGCAGAGACGCGAATGGATCAGCGTATATAAAAACGGTTTTTTCCACGTGTTCATGGTAGAGCAATTACTTATTTGGGCGCACCGTAGGAATCCTCTGCCCCCTTCGCTCGGGACGGTACGATGGCCTGCACTGGTAAGTTATTATTTTATACCACCAAATGCTGTTTGACGGATTTCCTATACGAATATTCACACAGTAGTATATGTAAGAAACCAGATTAGCAGTTTATTGAAAAATTATGATTTTTGGGCCGGGATCCTCTTCCAAACGCTCCAAAGCAAAGGCAGCAAACAAACATCGTTGTTCATGATAATTGAGTTTAAGCTTCTGGCTCAGTTGGATTTTGTACTGGTGTAGGCGGAAACTTTGTTAGGATGGAGTCTGTGAAAGACCGAGCTCTTATGCACAGGAAGTATTTGGAGTTTCCTGTTGCGGATTCTCTTGCACAATTTCACAGACCCAGGCGATGTTCTCGGCCGATCTGGCAATCCATTGAAGTACAAGACTTGTCTGATTGTTTACCCAACTGGTGGTCTCCTCCAAATCTATCATAAAGTGGGAGCAACATTTGTAATAATGAATAATCATTTTTATCTTCCAGAAATCATCCATTACTCAAATGTGGTTGAAATCCAAACCAAGGGTAAATGAAACTCAAAGTCCAAACCACAACTTTAATATTGATATTGTCCTCCAAAAGAACAAACCATATAGCTTAGCAACTAGTTTCGGTAAAATTTACCATCATCAGGCTATAATAAAAAGATTACAATTATCAGAAGATCAAATTGAATTAAAGTTAAATTGAGACAAAATTATATTATGTTGTTGAGATGATTTGAAATCTTATATATCAAACAAAACTTACATAAAATTAAATATTGACTAAAGTTATATTATATTATATTACAGTTTAGTAACCTTAAGAAACATTTACTACTGGTGAAAAACCAATCAATTCACCAACATCATCATTGCTGTAGGTATTAAAAATGGTTCAGAAAAGAAAAAGAAAAGGGGAAAAACCTATGCTAAAAGATATCCATGGCCATGGAAACTTGATTATAATGAAGTGTTAAAAGGAAGGAGGAATTTGTTTTATAAATTTTCATATGAAAAAACAAATGGAAGATTTGGAAGTAATTTAAGGAATTGTAGTTTCAAAATTTTTTTCGAGGTAAGTACTACAGAGTTGACTAAACTTATATATTAGTTCCCATTTGGCTTTTTCAGATGTAAATTTGAAACATCTATATTCTTCTGTTGATAAAACTAATATATAAGTTTAGTTTAGTTTAAAAATTTTGAAACTACAATTCCTCAAATTCCTTCCAAGTCTTCCATTTGTTTTTTCATATGAAAATTTATAAAACAAATTCCTCCTTCCTTTTAATACTTCATTATAATTAAGTTTCCATGGCCATGGATATCTTTTAGCATAGGTTTTTCCCCTTTATTTTTTCTTTTCCGAACCATTTTTAATACCTACAGCAATGATGATGTGGGTGAATTGATTGGTTTCACACCAGTAGTAAATGTTTCATAAGGTAACTAAATTGTAATTTAATATAATAATATATAATTAATATATAACTTTAGTCAATATTTAATTTCATGTAAGTTTTGTTTAATATCTAAGATTTCAAATCATCTCAACAACATAATATAATTTTGTCTCAATTTAACTTCAATTCAATTTAATCTTCTGATAATTGTAACCTTTTTATTATGGCCTGATGATGGTAAATTTTACCGAAACTGGTTGCTAAGCTATATAGTTTGTTCTTTTGGAGGACAATATCAATATTAAAGTTGTGATTTGGACTTTGAGTTTCATTCACCCTTGGTTTTAATCATTTTAATGTTTAAGTTTTATTATTTGGACGTGTCGCTCAATTGTGTAACTTACCGTGGTTATTTGGCATCAGTGACTGAATATTATACAACAGATTGAATCGTTGCCATCGAAACAACAGCACCGCCTCATGCTGCCAACACCGACACACACAAAATTTCAACTTTCATTAGTTAACGGTATTTCAATTCAAGAAAAAACAAATTTTTGATATTTTCCATTTAGTATTCCAATCAAAATGCATACTTTCTAACAGATTATGGACTGAAGTAAAAGCTTGATATTTGTTTATCAAAACGAATTGTTCCCAACCTTAATTTGTAGGGAGGTTTAAAGTGTGCGGCGACAATTTATGTTGTCATTGTTATGGGAGTGAACAGCAAAAATATTGATCCAGATTCAACTAAATCCAAATGATAAAAAATGGTGATGAAATTTCAATATTTATCACGGAGCAGAAATATAAATCAAAATGGTTATTATTTTGCAGTCAATCATGATATGATTAATCTATTTGCTGTCTTTTTTCCGCTTACTTGTGAAGTCTTTGACGATTTATTTCGATCAGCCGAGCAATTCAAACAAACAACAATGACTTACGGTGATTACATAGTTGATAACTTGATGATTGCAGGCAATGTATGGCAAAATGATGACAAGTTGATTTTTTCATTTGGTTGAGCAATTTGTTTGGGCTGAAAATATAATGAGATCTTTAAACCGCGAAGAATGTTAGTTGACCACTTTAGTGACACAATTTCGTTTGGTAACTTAAGTAATAATGTCTTGGTTTTTGTAGATACATATTTGCACGCACGACTAGTATATGAAGTAATCGACTAATATTGCAAGTTTTGGGATCCTAAATAGGTGTAGTTGATATCGTGGGACGAATGTCTGAATTGTGAATTTTCAATAAGCTATGTCTAGTTTGGTTTTCTGCATCCATCTTGACTGAACTCAAGTGGGAACGCAACTATGTTGTAAACAAAAGTAACACAACAGGCTTATTATACAGAGCATTTCAATTAAAACTATCCTTCCACACAATTCTGATGGTGTCACTTTTATGAAACAATGAAAAAACACGTCAAAATACATATATGAGAGATCTCTTTTTGCTCATATCTAGACGTTATGTTATAACTTCAACCCCCATTTCTCAAATGAAGCACCCTATACATTATTGCATTCTTGGATTCTCCTCTACAATTGTACAAAAATGTATAATACGCAAGTGAAAAGTCAGTTGGAAGTGCTCTGTATAGCAATGATACGCAGTCTGGACCTGGATCCGCTTCTAAGTAGAGTCCAGACTTGCCTTAGCAAAGTTATTAATAGGTTTGTTCGTAGAAAGCATTTCCAATCGATTGGAAATTTCTTAAACTTTGACATTCCGTTTGTGATCAGTTGTAAATCGATTGGCAATTTTTGTTGTACGAATAGGTGGAAACGACAGTCTAATAAAAATTAGCTAAAAGTTCTTCATCACTCGAAGGAGAGCTTTAATTATCGTCATACATCTGGAAAAAATTAAGAATAAGTAAACAATTTTGTAATGTGTGTCTCATTCTTGGGGTATCCTAATGAGAAGCCAGAGATTTTTTTTAAATGTCTGGTATTACAACATACAAATGATTTTACTCACGTTTTATTTTAGAAGAAATTGACTGGTTAGCTATTTCCGTGTTTTTTTCACAATAACAGAAAAATAGTGAAAATATGTCACTTTCTACAGCACCACCATACGCATGCTCACACTAAAAATTTGATCCCGGTCAGCAAATTATTCTAATAGTTTTTTCTTTATTCGGGCCGAGATGGGAAACTCATGTTGGGTCCTCAACCAGTACCCAGGGACTCCTACCTCTCTCATGCCATAGCGAGTCCTTTTCTTCCCCTAATCATGCTCTCCACTACGCCACTTATCTCCATCCATTCCTCCTCACCCCTCAACATAATCTTCACCAAATTTTCCCAATGCACCGCCTCTCCCAGTTTATTTTCTTACTTTTTCAAAACTTCTCCTCATTCTCCTCATTCTTCCAACATCTAAACACATGTCCCACATCATCCTCCACTTCACATCTCTAGCACACTCCAGTTTCTCTTTTCCCAATCTTGTGGAGTTAACCCACTCTCGACCCATGCCCTGTGAGCACCTGCGTCAAGAAGTAGTTCACCTCTCCAAATTTCCGGTCCATTCCATTTCTCCTGTTCCCAATCGCTCCTTTTAGCGCGCCCTCGTATTCATCCCACCTTCTCTCCATTTCCTCATCCATCTATTTTTGTACTTCCTCTTTGCTCGCACCCCTCCAGCGTTTCTGTCTGGCTCCAGCCATCAAGTCCAATGGATAGGACCGTGACAGCACTGCTGCTGCCAGTCCACCCACTGTCCTGTACGCCTGCACCATCCTCAGAAGTATTCCTCTCTGCACCCGCAGGAGTGGTCCAGCCCTCTCATTCACCCTTGCTCTCTCACCCCACACTTCCGCGCCATACAGCATACTCTGCTCTACCGTCCTACCAATTATTCTCCTCTTCCATTCTCCCGGTCCTTTCACATTACCCATCAATCTTCCCAGCCACGCTGCCCTTACTTTTGCCTTCTGTGCAGCCTTCAACATATGTGTTTTGGAAGATAATTGGCTATCCAACCACACCCCCAGATACTTCACCGCTTCCTCCATCCGAATTTCCTTTCCCTTCACCATCACCCCCATCTCCCTTGCCTTGCTCCGCTCCTTCACCAGTAGCCCCAACGTCTTATCCTCAGCCACTTCCAGTCCACACCGCTCTATCCTCTCCACAATCTTCCTACACATCTTCTCCGCCTTTCTTTTTCCACCTCTCCCTTTGCCGTACATACCAGACATACATCGTCCGCATACACCATAATCTCACATCCCTTTCCACATGCTATCCCACAAACTTCGTCAGGTAGTCTTCTACGCGTTCCCCACGTCGAAAAATACAAGCAGGGCTAATTTCTTATTCCTACCGTTACCCTGCCTAGCCCTTTGCACCAAGTCCAATACCCCACCCAGCGCTGAGATGCATGACTTCCCTTCTACAAACCCATGTTGGTTTTCCCCAAAACCCCCATTCCTATCAACTCTCTCCTCAATCCTAACCTTTATTATCTCCTCCATCAATTCACCCAATCCACACAGCAGGCTGATGGACCTGTAGTGCCCCGCCCGTTTCTCATCCATACCCGTCTTCTTCACAAGGAACATCCTGGCCACCTTCCACTTTTCCCGGAACTCTTCCTCCCTCAGTATCCTGTTAAACAGTTCCAAAAAGTATTCCCCATTGTCATCCATCAGTCTCTTCACCATATCTCCTCTCATGCTATCTATCCCTGGGGCTTTCCTTACCTTAACATTTCTCCCCCCTTCTCTACTTTCCACTTCTCTACCGACCTTATCCCTCTCATTTTTCCTACCTCCCTAGTATCATGGGCTTTCCGATTTCCACTCATTCTTTTCACCGCTATCTCATACGTTTTCCCCCATGGGTTGTTTTCCAACTCCTCCAGTAACTCTTCCCACTTCCTTCTTTTTCCCCTCTCCACCCTGCGCTCCAGTTCCTTCTTTTTCTCCTTATATCTACCTTTTCCCTCCATCCCTACTTTTCCCCTCAACATTCGTCTTCGTTCCTTCTTACACTACCTCCACAGACTCTTTATTTCCTCATTCCACCAGTAATTAGCCCTCCACTTGCGCCTATTACTCATTTTTCCTCATCTCCTGCATCCCTGTATCACATCATACTGTTTCTCTACATCATGTATCTCTTCCCTCACTTTCTTCCTCATTATTTCTGCCTCGGACTTCGTCCACTCCCATCCCCACTCTTCCACCAATTCCTTTCACCCTCCTCCTATATTCGTTCCACATACCTATGTCAACTCAAGCTCTCCCCATCCTTCAGTACCCTCCAATTACTCACTCTTCCCCCCAGCCATTCATTACACGCTGTTATGTCAATGAATGATGAACCCCCGTCACTCCTCACGAAGGTGGGCAACAGTCCATCATTCAGCACCGCCAATCCGATGAATAATACTTCCTCCAGGATCCCTCCTCTCCTGTCCGTTTTTCTCCCTCCCCAGGCAGTATTCTTGGCATTGAAGTCGCCTGTCACCATTCTTCTTATAACTCTCCTTTTCCCTTTAGACACCCTAAGATCTTCCCCCAGTCCTGTCATACTCCTCTCATATTCTTCTAGGTTAACATTTGGACTTAAATACACACTGTACACCACCATGTCTCCAATTCGCACAACCACCCAACCGTTACCCTTCCTCACTTCATCCGCCCTCATTCCATCTCCCACCACTCTTATTCCTGACTCATCCATTATCCAAGGTTGCTTTACCACATATCTAGCATTCACCTCAGATCAACACACCACATCCACTTCCCTCCTACAAATTACTTCATCTAGAACATCATGTGCTATTTTGCATTTCCCTAAATTTATTTGTAACACCCTCCACCCCTCCTCCACATTCTCTCTCCCCGAGGTCTGTTCTCTCCTTCCTCCTATTTTACCGGACTTATCCCCTTTAAGGGGTCCAGAGGGTCCCTTCCATTTCTCCCATCTTCGTCTCCATTAACTACATCAACTACCTTCCTCCCCCTACTACACTCTGTCTCCCCTGGCTTGCGTCCCCTTTCCCCACATACCCTACAAAGGAAGGCTTGCCGACAGTCTCTGGCCATGTGCCCCACGCTCTTACATAGCCAGCATTCCCTTATCTTCTCTACTCTCATTGCCTTACATCCCGTTACCTGATGGCCCTTCATTCCACAACCAAAACATCTGCCCTTCTCTCTCCCCTCTATTATATACACCCTATTCAAGTCAATCTTCATTCCCTGTTTTCCTAGTAAGGCCTTCTCACATTCCACCCTCACCACCGCCATTTTCATGCCGTTCCTCTCCCTCACCACTTTCAACACCCTTGTCCCTTCCCGAATCAATTCCTTCATTTTCTTACTCACCACTCCATCTTCCATCCCTGGGTCTATCCCTACCATCTTAATGGTTTTTGTTTCTCTCCCCGCCTCCACTGCCCTAGCTCCTGTCACCTTTTCCAGCTCCTTCAGAATTCCCCTCACTTCAACCCCCTTCTTTGCCTCTATAACCTCCTCCCTGTTCCTTGAGACTCTGAGTCTATCTACCCACTTTCCTTCCATCTCCGTCAGACCCTTCTTAATCTTATCTATCTATTGAATTTGATCGGAAGAATTTTTTTCATTCAAATTTTATGTGCGTCGACATCTATATCCATTGGCACGTTACAAAGATATACACAGAATTATATTTTAAAATAGGCTGGCAAGTACTTCAAATAGACTCTTCTGTATAGTGGCATTAGTTGACAACATTTAGTTGGAATATGATTAACAATGAGATATCAATGGCAATAGTGACATAGAGGCCGATTTAGCCTGGAATAGGGTAACCATGTTTAAGTTTGTATTGCCAACTCCGAGTTTTTTCATGATGGTACCCTCTATCCATAAGCTGTCAAGAGTGGGCTGGATCTCATGCAGGTGGATGTTACTGGCGCTCCAAATAGTTTCCTGATTTTTGTGATTATATTTCTTAATTAAGGTTTGAGGTCCTTGCTAAGGATAGGTTAGGTTCTATGTGAGTGGGGCCTTCTCGCCACCTCCACTGCGACCTTCGATATGACTATTGTGGCTCATTCCCAGGGATTACAATTCACCCCACAAGCCTGTGCTTCTGACGAAGTCCATGGTTGTATTTGGTGATACTTTTTTGAAGTCGTTCGGCTCTAAGGTACTGAAGCCGAATATATTATACCTTACCCTGCCCAAGACTGGGCATAAGCATAGTATATGCTCCGCAGTTTCGTCCTCCAAACTACAGACCCGACAGTCCGAGATCTGAACCAGACTCATCTTCTTTAGCTGATAATTTAGTCGACAGTGTCCTGTAAGCAGTCCCGTCAGAATGCGTAGGTTTGTTCTACTCCATTCCAGGATCTGCCAGTTTTTTGTACCCGAAGGGTAGTGTATGAACGCCTTCGAGTGAAAGAGCCTCGGTATGTCTGCCCAGTACGTGTAGGTTTTCCTCTCCGTCCAGGTAGCTATGGCTGATCTAGCAGTGCCAAAAATGGTGCAGGTCGGATAAATAAAATCTCTGATCCCTTTTTTGCCAGAGTGTCGGCCTCCTCATTGCCCTCCACTCCTCGATGCGCCGGACCCCAGATCAAAATGACTCTGTTTTCTTTACCTAGTATTTCAAGGGATTGTAGACAGTTATATACCATCTTAGATTTTATCCTGTTCGAGCTCAGTGCTTCAAAAGCAGCTATCTGACAGGATGTGTATGTTCTTTTTAACAACAGGCTGATTTATCAGCTCTCTTGCAGCCAGTTCAATGGCGTATACTTCAGCCTGAAGGAAGGTAGCCTATCTGTCCAGGTTGACTGTGATTTCCACTCTGGGTTTCCTGCTGAAGACCGCCGCTCCAGCCCAGTTTCCGGTTTTGGATCCGTAAGTGTAGATCACGTGGTCCGTTTCTAGGAAGGAGATTTCTCCGCTATCCCAGTGGTTTCTCGTGGGAATGAGGACCTTAAACGGCTTGTCCACGTGAAGTTTTGTGATAGAAAGATCCGAGGGCAAATCAAGAAGGTGGTGATTTTGTATTTCCCTCATGAATCTTGTATGATCCCTCAGAGTCTCTCCATTTATTTGCCTCTCCACTGATAGCATTATATGAGCCGCTCGCCTGGCTTCCTTCCTTGCAGCTTTGCTCTGGCTGTCTTTTGCAGACCTTTGGTCCACCAGACTGCTGAGCCATACGTGACCATTGGCTTGACCATAGTTTGGTAAATCCAGTGAATCTGTTGGGGTTCATACCCCACGATTTTCCACATACTCTTCTGAGATTCCAGAGGGATAATCTGGCTTTGTTAGTAACTCTTTCCAAGTGGGCGTTCCAGGTGAGTTGTTTATCTAGGATAACTCATAGATATTTCACCTCCGTCGCAAAAGGAATGCTCACGTCGCCTAAACTTGGCTGGCGGAGTCGCTGTAATTTTTTTCTCCTTGTGAAGGGAATAATTACGGTTTGAGGGGATTCACAGACATCTGTTCCCTCTCGCACTACCTGTGCACTATGTTTAGGGCCCTTTGAAAAATGTTAGAAATTTTTTCTTCAAATTGGCCTCTAATAATTATTACTATATCATCAGCATTAACGCCCGTAGCCAAACATTAATAGATATTACGCTGGCGACAGCCAAAATATCAAACAAAATTCAGGACTGGCAGGTGTCGGATCATATTTCTATTTCAGACCACCGCTGGCTGACCTATACGGTAAGCCAGGATCTCAGGACCACTGTAAAATTCCGTGACCCGAAGAGGACGGATGTAGCTCTCTACAATCGACTCTTAGAAGGTGCTCTGCGGGAAACAGAGGTCCTGACTCCCAGCAATAATGAGGAACTGGAAAGGTACACAGTATCTATCCAAAACAAAATAGACATTGCCTATAAGGAATCCTGTCCCATGAGGATGGTTCAGAGACAGGTGGCACGACCAATACCTGGTGGTGCCCTGAACTGGAACACCTCAGAAAGACAGCGAGAACGACTTTTAACAAGGCAAAACGAACAAAACTCAAAGAGGACTGGGGAATGTATAAAGCCAACCTCAAAGAGTTCAAAAAAGTCTGCAGACAAAAGCAAAGAGAAGCCTGGAGAGCCTATTGTGAGGCAGTCGAAGACTTCCCTCAAATTTCTAGGCTACATAAGGCACTCTCAAACGACCACCATAAGAGTATCGGCATCCTGACAAGGGAAAATGGCGACAAAGCCGCCAACCTTCAAGAGAGCGCTGAGATTGTCATGGAAACTCACTTCCCAGGTTCTGTCTTTCCTGGAACGTCAAACTGGACGGAAGTACCAACAACACCCTCACAATACGACTGGCAATCTGCTAGTGCAGTAATTGATGAGGACAAGATAAGGTGGGCCATATCGGGCTTCTCCCCCTTCACCAGGACCTGACGGAATAAGACCAGCCCTACTTCAATGGGGAATGGATATTTTCATGCCGCACCTGGTTGGAATTTTCAGAGCCTCTTTAGCTCTGAGGTATATTCCCAGTAAGTGGGGAGAAGTACGAGTGGTATTTATACCCAAACCAGGTAGGATGGACCTACACCTTACCAAAAGCATTCCGACCAATTAGTCTCACATCGTTCTTTTTAAAAACAAAGGAGAGGTTATGCGAGCGGTATATAAGAGATGAAGTGCTAGTTCACAACCCACAGGGGATGTCCACAAGGAGGAGTCTTATCACCCCTTCTGTGGAACATAGTCCTAGACACCCTGATCAATCACCTCAACAACAATGGATTCTACACAATTGCATACGCAGATGACATAGTTATCTTGCAGACTGGCAAATTTGTGAACACACTGTGCGACAGAGCGCAGGATGGGCTTGAATTATTTGAAAAATGGTGTAAGGAACACTCACTGTCGATCAATCCCAGAAAGACTGAGATGGTCCTTTTCACCAGGAAAAGAAGTTTATCGGGTTTGAAACCTCCCGAAATCTTCAAAAGCAAACTAAACTTTCCGGAAGAGGTGAAATACCTTGGTATTACCCTCGACAGGAAACTAACATGGAACTCTCATCTACACAACAGAGCAAAAAAAGCATATGGGGCTTATGAGCAGTGTCGGAGGACAGTGGGACGCACATGGGGTCTGTCACCCCGTGTGGTCACCTGGATCTACACTGCAATAATAAGACCCATGTTAACGTATGGAGCAATTGCATGGGGACCGAAAGTTCTACAAGCAACGGCCATCCAAAAACTATATCAAATACAGCGAATGGCTTGTCTGAACATCACAGGAGACATGAGAACAACACCAACCGCAGCAATGGAACTAATTACTGGTCTGACCCCTCTGGACCTGCACGTCAAGGAGGTTGCGTTAATGGCCATGGTACGATTGCGCACGGCTGGTGTAAACCCCGAAGTAGGAGTGGGCCAATTGAGGTTGAGCCTATGGCAGGAAGCGCTCACTGCGCTACCTCTGCTGCAGGCAGCCAACGATGCAATTGAACCCAGGTTTCTGTTTAACAAACCCTACAAAATTGAAATGAAACAGAACACAGAGCCAGATGCTGCAAATGCAATACGCATTTATACAGATGGTTCAAAAATGAAAGAAGGCTCAGGATGTAGAGTTTACTCGAGAGCACTGAGCCTCAAGATTAAGTGGGTAATGGGAAACAATACCAGCGTGGTTCAAACAGAACTGGCTGGTATCTCAATTGCCACAAAAGAACTAACCAGAAGAGGAATTTCTGGAAAAAACATAACAATCTGCACTGATAGTAGACAAGCCCTATTAGCCTTGAACAGACAACGTGTTATATCGAGGCTAGTACTAGAGTGCCACCAAGATTTAGCTGACGCCTCGGCAGATAACAATATTATCCTGAGGTGGGTTGAAGGGCACGACAGGAGTAAAGGAAATCGCACTGCTGATTCTTTAGCCAGGGACGCCGCTGGACTAAAAATTCTAGGACCCAGTGACACCTACGGCCTAACGACTTCGACAATTGCGGAACTAGCCAAACGTTACACCCATGCTCAATCCCTTGAGAGATGGGATGGAATCAAAGGATGCAGTCTGGCCGGGATCACCCTGGGCGACCCTGGAAAGCTGGCGCCGAAGAAATACTTGGCGATGACCAGGAAAAACCTACGTTTAACAGTAGGATTTCTGACTGGTCACTGTCAACCAAGGAAACACCTCCATACTATGGGGTTAGTAGACACACCACTATGCAGAATGTGTGAACAGGAAGATGAAACTGTCAGGCATGTCTTATGCGAGTGTCCGGAGTTATCGTCAATAAGAGAGTGTGTGTTCGGTGAGTCTTGGCCTACACCTGCCGATATAAAGGAGATGTCTCCTAGTGATCTGTCCTCCTTCCCGAGAAGGACAGGATGGACAATGACCTAGGAGGACAACTCCTCGGGAGGATGTACAATGGGTCACATGAGGCCTAAGTGCTGTGAGCCTACACACTCACCCTCCCCACTCTACAGATACAGAGATCATCAGCATATCCCTGCATATCTATTCCCTGACTAGATAATTCACCCAGGAGATCGTCAACCAGTAGTGACCACAAAAGTGGGGGAAAGCACCCCTCTCTGTGGGCATCCCCTGGCCGCCATTCCCCTTACCGTGACTCCATTCACTGATGTAGTGATGTGCCGGTTTGATGGTTTACTTTTGATGCAGTAACGGATTGGTTTGCAGATTCCTCTTCGCTCTACCGTTCTACATATGGATTTTGGAAGGACATTATCAAACGCCCCTTCTATATCTGGGAAGGCCGCTAACGCTATTTCCTTGTTGCAAAAGGAAGGGCCGATTTTCCCCACTAGATTGTTCAACGCCAAATCTGTCGATTTGCTTGTTTGATAAGCATACTGGGAGGGATTTAACGGATACACTCGTAGCCTCCCTTCAATAATATGCCTGTCTAAAATTTTTTCCAGACATTCCATTAAGAACAAGGTCAGGCTGATGAGACGATAGGATTTGGGAAGTGAATTATTCACTTTCCCCGTTTTCCGTATAAATACAACCCTCGCCACTGACCATTCTAGAGGGATATACCCCCACGCCAGAATAGCTCTCAATAAATTGATCAAATGGGGTAACAGCTCTCCACTGCCCTGTTGTATTAGAGCTGGAAAAATGCCATCCTCCCCAGGTGATTCGTATGGTGAGAATTCGTTCACTGCCCATACAATTGCCGATGGAGTGACTATGTTAGTTGCCAATTTCCAGTCTTCCTTTTTGGGTCGTTCTGTTGATCCCGTTGGAAGTGAAATGGGTGACAGGTCCTCCAGAAACCGACTACCGGGAAAGTGAGAATGAAGCAGTAGCTTCAGGGACTGCCTTGCAGAGGTCGTGTAGGTACTGTCTGGGCATTTTATTGCTCCAGCGCCCTGTGCCGGATCTCTGGAGAGAGCCTTCTGAATTCTGCTACTGACAGGTAAATCTGATATACTCTGACAAAAGTTTATCCAGGACTCTCTCTTGGCTTTCCTAATCGCCGTATTGTACTCTGTTGAAGCCGTACGATATTGTTCCTATAAGCCTTTTTCTTCAACTCGGTTGAAGAGTTTCCGAACTTCTACTCTTTTCTTTTCCAAGTTTCGGCTCCACCACGGTGATCCTCTGTGGTCTCTCTTCTTCCTCAGTGGGCAGTTTTTGTTGATGGGCAGATAAAATGGCGGTTTTCAATTGAATATTCGCCTCCTCTATCTATGCTTTATTCTTAATAGTACCAATTATGTTTCCCAAGCCTTCCTGGAGGGTTGATCGATAATCGCTCCAGTTGGTGCATTTTGGGTTTCGATATTGGACTATGGGTCTGTATTCATGTCGAATCTAATGTGTCTGTGGTCTGAACAAGACAGCTCCGTAGATACGTGCCAGTTTACGATTTTAGTACTAATGAAATTCGTACTTATTGTTAAATCTAAAACTTCCCTGCGAATTTTATTCACAAAAGTTGGTTCGGAGCATATGTTATTCACTACTAACCCCTCTCTGATTATAAAATTATATAAAGAATCACCTCTTTCATTTGTGTCCGTACTTCCCCAGTCCAAGTGGTGGGAATTTGCGTCACATCCAATGATCCCCTGTGAGTTGTTCCTCCTGCCGTAGGCGATCAGTTCTCGCATTACCGCTGGGGGATGTTCTTCTCTTCTGTCCTCAGGGAAATAAGCAGAACAGACAATGAGTCCTTCCTGCCGTTGCCCTCTGAGACTGAGAGTAGGACTGCCACCATATCACGGGTGCAGTAACCTGTTAACAAAAAGTAATTTATGTTATTCATGACAAGTAAACAAGCCCGGGGCTTGATGCCTGAGGGGCTGTGTACTACTTTACCAGAACAGTTTCCCAGTCCGCTGATCCTTCCCTTGTTGGAAATCCATGGTTCCTGGATAAATCCCACTTCGATCTTCTCCATGTCAAACCTTCGCCCAAGGACATAGATTGCCGCTTTGGCGTGGTGAATGTTGGCCTGGAGACATCTTATTGTGGAAGCCATTGCGAGGCACCTAGAGGAAAGGGGAATTAACCCCCCTTTCCACCCACCCTTTCCGCCTTAGAACCCTTTTTAAGCTCATTTCGTGGAGGGAGATTTTTTCCCTTCCTTTCCAGGGTCTTTTTGGGCTCCGCGGACCCGACCGTTGTTTCGGTGCTGGGTTTCTCTTTCGATGCTCTTGCTCCTTTTGATCGTATCAAGATTTGACCGAAACCAAAGTAAGGGCGTAACTCCAACCGCTCCAGTTCCCTGTAAGATTCATCTTCCAGGGAGAATGTCCAGGTCTGACCAGGTCCCGTATTCAGCTGGTGTAGAATAGTCCACTCCCAGGCTCTCAGTCACTGGTTTGATCTCCTCCTTCTGCACCAATTTTAGCTTGGCGTCGTTCCAGGGACTTGGAGAGGATATTTCTCTCTCCAGCCATTGAGACGTTGCCAAATCGGCGCAAACCAGGATCAGGATTCCAGGCCGGATTGTACAGCTCTGGAAGCGTAATTGCGGACCATTGTCGTCTGGAAGGCTTTCAATAGCCTTCAGAATTGCTTTTTGGAGCAAGATTTCACCTGCTCATTTGTCAGTAGGACATTGGGGTGATCCGGGTGAATAATTCCCACCTTCACACTCTCCGCCACTGCTTCAAATGATGGGTTAGAACCCGCCGCACTTGCGGAAGGACGTGGCTTTTTCGCCTTCGTCTCCGGAGTACTACCATCGGATCTTTGACTTTTGTTGGATGGGGCAACCGAAGAGGGAACTAGTTTGTTCTCTCCCTCTTTGGTCCTTGCTTAGTGGGATTTGTGTTTTTTCGGCGTAAACGTCAGCTGTTTATTGTCAGTTATTCCAAAGTGAGATGGAAGCCAAACCAGCGAGACTGATACATCATGAGGACCTAGAGATCTAGAGATGCCGTTTGAGTGAATTGATGAGAGAGTGATATATTATTATTTAAAAGTCGGGGAAATAATAAACAGTTATCCTGTGTGGATACTACATGTAGGAGGTAGCAAATTCATACATTCCTGACCACTACTCAATGAATACCTCACGCCTGTGGATGATTTAGAAACTTCAGTATATAGGACTACATCTAATGGTTCTTCTCGTCTGTAAGTGATACTTTCAAAGCTAGCTGGGTATATTCTACTTTTTGAATCTGGTAAGTGGAGTGATGACAGTGGGAAGGTGTTAGTGTCTCTGGATAACAGACATAAGGTTTAATAACATAGGGGAATAGACTGGGTTAGATGGGTTGATGAATGTTGAAACAGCATTCGAAAAACGGGGAAATTGTTGACTTAGGCTAGAGATGGTTCGTTAGCTTCACATTGGATACTGTTCACGAGGCTAGAATGAAAAGCACCGAGAAAAGGCGAAGAGTAGTTTTATGAACAAAGTTTAATAGGTCAAGAAACTATTAAAAGAATTGAAAAGTTTCAGACGTGCAAAATTGTGCAGGGAAGGTAGAAAAAAACTTGAATCATTGTGACGACTCTCCTAAATATCCACTTACGAAATTTAGTTGAAAAATCAGGAAATTTCTTCATTAGCAAACTGAAACTTTTATTGAATATTTCATACTAGCTATAAACAGATGTTTTAGATGTCGAAACGTCGATTTAAATCAATTGATATACTTTCACAAAGCTAATTCTGGTCGGAAGTCATAACAGAATTATTACACGAATATTCATTCAGAGCAATTTATCCGGAGCCACTGAAAAATTAGAATTTCACGATAGAAATATTTGAGTTAGGATGAGACACCTCCGCTAGCAATTTCTGGCATACTTATCTAACAATATTTTTCGCCTATTTAAGTGAGATTATTCACGAATATTTAATGTGTTTAGGCAATCTCAATATAGACAATCTAGATCCAGAAAGTATAGAATGTGAGCATCTACAAAAATTCTTAGATTCTTTTAATCTGAAACAAATAATAAATGAACCAACTAGATGTAGTGCAGCTGGTACGTCGCTACTTGACTTAATAATATGTTCAAATCATTAAGATGTTATACAACATTAAGTGCATTAACTTTTTTCTGATCACTGTTTGGTGTCCTGTTCTCTCTATTCAGAAAAATCAATGATTCAACATTTCCTGTATAGGTATAGAGATTTCCGTTCTCTTAGTAATGATGAATTGATACATGAAATAATTAGTAGTGATTTAAACCAAGTCTATTATTCTCAGACTATAGACGATAAAGTATCGATATTTAATAATGAGTTGAGAAATATTTTTTAAAAACTTGCCCCTATCAAAACAGTTAAAATAAAAAAAGAAAGCTCCTTGGCTAACGGATAATATCCGGTTAATGATGTCTATGAGAGATAAAGCTTTAAATAAATATAAGAAAACAAAATTGTTAAGCCATTGGAATTATTACGAAGAGCTAGGAAATTATACGAATGGAGCTATAGCCAGAGAAAAAAAAGCCTACTTGTAGTTTCGTGTACGTCACGGGGAAAGTAGAAAACTATGGAAGGTCTTGAAAGAATTGAATATTCACAGTAAAATATTAATACTTTAATACCAGATAATTTGCAGGACCTAAATAGTATTGATGAATTTTTTGTTGATTCTTCTAAAAGTGAATTTATCGTTAATCCTAATTTAATGTCATACTACAATAAAAGTATTGAAAATACTAACAATTACAAGTTTGCTCAAACATGCGACTCCGAAGTATACGAGATGTTATTGTCAATCAAATCTAAAGCCACAGGTGTCGATCAACTAAGCATCGATATGCTACTATATTGCTGACCTGATATTTTACCGTTTTTGACACACATCACATTCAGTTTTTGTATAAAAAAAGGTGTGTATCCTGCTATCTGGAAACGTGTACATGTTTTACCATTGCCCAAAAATAATAATCCAGCTAGTCTTAGAGATTTGCGCCCAATAAGTATTTTATGTTGTGTTTCAAAAGTGATTGATAAAATTGTGAATAAACAACTTATTGAGTTCCTAGATTGTAATAATATTTTACCAGCTCATCAGTCCGGATTCAGACAATTACATAGTTGTACAACAGCTCTCTTAAAAGTAACCGATGATATCCATGCATCTTTGGACGCTGATAAATTGGTAGCTTCAATTTTGCTAGATTATTCCGAAGCCTTTGATCGTATAAATCATGAGTTATTGTTTTCCTTGTTGAATTTTATTGGTTTAGATACAAGTGCTATAAGTTTGTTTCGTAGCTACCTCAGTAATCGTCAGCAAGCAGTTACCTACTGCAATAGGTCTTCTGAATTTTTAAAAATTGATTCTGGAGTGCCTCAAGGCTCTATACTTGTGCCAGTTCTCTTTATAATGTATACACATCTATTTTGATGTGAATATCTTCATAGCTGAGTACGCATGACTAGAAAGTCAAGAAAACATTTTTGTATTCTGTGTAAAAAATTTTATTTAAAATTGCAAGGCGCGTCACACGTTAATGTGTTGTAGACATTTGACTAGGTTTCTTGTTTCATATCTGACGATTAAGTAATTCTTTACTAATTTCTTTTTAAAAATTTTCCTACGATAATTGCTTACTTGCAGGTATGGCACTGATGATGGCCTAATAGCCGAAAGCGCTTTGCAATTTTAAATAAAATTTTTTACACAGAATACAAGAATGTTTTCTTGAACATCTATTTTATAAGAAATTGCAACACTACTCGTCTCATTTTTATGCGGATGATGCACAGTTGTATCATTCTTTTAAGGAAGAAGATGCGGTTGTGTCGTGTCAGCATGTAAATGAAGATTTAAAGTCATTGATAGCTATATCCAATAATTTTTGTCTATCACAGAATAGTGCTAAATCAGTTGCACTTTTATTTGGAAAGCCAATGGCCAGGAAGAGGTGCTTAAGATTAATGAACTTAAAAATTGATGATAATATTATTAATATAGACGAGTGCAAAAAATTTAGTATTGATCATTGACTCTGATTTACGCTATTCGTCGCATGTAACTTTAATCGTTCGTCGCGCCTTTGCCAATCTCAAATTAATATACAGCAGCCGGACAATGCTTACAAAAGAAACAAAAATGATATTATGTGAATCACTCGTATTATCACAGTTAAATTACGGCGATGCGGTTTTTGGGCCTAGATTATTAAAAAGAGACGTACTAAGGTTACAGCGTATTCAGAACTGTTGCACTAGGTTTATATGTGGATTGAGAAGGAAAGCACCCACTTCATCCTATTATGAAGAACTTCAGTGGCTTGCTTTGGAAGAACGTCGCAAGGTACGTGAATGTGTATTATACCATAAAATTTTACATACACAAAAACCTCCGTACTTGTACAATGAACTTAGATTTAGAACCGATGTACACAATCTAAACCTGAGACCTGGTCGCTTAACGATGCCTAAATATTCAACCGTCTTATTTGAAGGCTGCTTTTCATTCAATGTATGAAAAAACTTGGGAGGTGTCAAGGGACACCCGAATGGAACGAAGTTTCTTTCGATTAATTAGTGAAGGAATTGTACATATACATACACACACCGAAACATTCATATATATATATATATATATATATATATATATATATATATATATTTACGACTGGCTATCAAAGTGAGGACATGACTTTCAGCATACAAAGTGAGGACACCATGAAGGAGTGGATTGAGAACGTTAGGGACGGATATGTAATATAATTCGAAAATTAGGTAAACAGTGAACGATAATATACTCGTGAATTTTCATATGGAAAAAAGTTTCAAAATTTGTGTATATTCGACAATCTGAGGTCCAACCATTTATATATCAAAACGAGCACCGTATAATTATTCACCACCATATCCACAAAGTGAGGACCATCTAACATGAAAAACGATATATAACGCACCAAGTGAGGACTATACAATGTTGCCATATTTGAACATATTATAAGACTATTGTATCAAAAGAAAGAAAAAGATAAGAGAAAGAAAGACATATGTGACCGAATTCTGCTTACGGTTAGCGACAATACATTTGATTTATTTTTTCCATACTAAAAATGTATCAACATGGGTTTATAAAGCTGCAAAATTATTTCTTGACTTGACTTGACTTTTAGTACAAAATATATTAATGAAAAACCAATATAAATAAAATCACCAAAAAGAAAACCAAACTCGTGACAACGTTGAATTTGTCACAATATCGACCTTTTTTCTTACTACAAATTAACTGAATCTTATGTTTCAATTCAATCTAAATGTGCAGTTGTTGGCATGCGACTATAGAAGACGACAAGACATTTTGATTATTTTGAATGTTCATTATGAATTTCCGACAATGGCTTAGGAGCAATAGAAATTTATATATTAGTTCATGAAATAACTGATTACCATCCTTTCAACTGGGATTAATCTGATTATCGTATCTAAGTACTGTGTGTCTGATTGATCATATATATTTGCTATTAAACTATATGTATTTTCGTTAATGTGCCAACTCTCAAAATTATATTATGGTACTTATTAGAGTAGTCTTAAAAAATACATTGGTTTGCATTGGAGCGTTTGTCTGATAGATAAACCAAACATAGAAATAGTTACAATTTTAACAATCTTAAATCAAAGATCAGAGACGCAAATATGCTTCTGTCAATAATAAAGTATTATGATAAATCATTTCAAGATTTAAGCTTTTCTTGTGATTCAAATCTTTTTAGATAATTTCAGTGTATTTATATTATTGGGAACATTTAAATTGCAATGAATGATAATTAATAATCTGGTAATTTAAATTGTTTTGAGAAATGCTACGAATCGTTTCATTATGAATGAAGGATGGAGGATTGAAATTCAATATAACTAGGATAAGTCTGATGATCTTTTTTTTGATCCCAACGTAGCTCATCATTATTACCGTTATAGTTTCTTCTTATTTTTATTAATTAACAAATTAGAATATGTATTTGTTGTAAAAGAACTTTTGAAAAACCACGACTTTTTCAATTTTTTATTCAATTTCGAAATTACATTGAAACATTTTGGTAGTATTTGAAGCTTTTGATGATATACAAATTTTTAAAAGATCAGAGATGCATTTCAATCGAACAAATGATTTCAATCAAAATGCTTTTGTCAATAAGAAATTATTATAATAAATCATTTTGAGATTCAAGGTTTCCTTGTGATTCAATTTTTTTCAGATACTCTTTCAAGATACTTTTAGAGTAATTGAATCATTACAAATATTTAAATTGCAATTAATGATAATGAATCATCTGAATCATAAATCGTTTTTAGGAATGATTTAAATTGTTTTATGATAAAATGTGAAGGATTTAAATTTAATATAACTATGACAAGTCTGATGATTTTGGTTTTTGATCACAACGTAACATCATCATTATTACTGTTACCGTTTCTTATTGTTATTATTCATTATCAAATTAGAATATATATTTTTCGCAGAAGAACTTTTGAAAAACCAAGACCGACCACGTCAATGTTTGTATGATGGATCCTTTAAATAGATACATATTACGAACCTTTATGGGAATAAAAACAGGATTTATAATTCAAGAAACTTATTCCTTAACAATATAACAACAAAACACGAAAACAGAACTACATCTCATATGTAATATGAATGTATTTGGTATTCAAGGAACTTTTTGTTTAGATATTATATTTGTGTTAAATATGAATATCATTGTATGGATCGTCTAGGTACTGCAGCAATAGTAATTCAAATTTGTTAGGAGAAGAATTTCAATGATTTGTTCAATGGCTATTAGCTTGAGAAAATCATCTACCCCATTTTCAATATCTATTGGTTTTGGTGTGATATCGACTTCAGCATTCTTTTGGAGCGATAATTATTGTATTCATCACTTCTTAATCTTCTCGTTTATCTCCTTGAAGAATATCTTAGAGGCTATGATTTTTATGGCCAATCTCGCGTACAAATCATTCAATTTTTCATTCTGTTTCAAAATTTGCTCCAAACCTTTTGGGAGTATTTGAATTATTTTTATAATATACAAGTCTTCATTTGAAACAATTTAAATAATTTCGAATAGATCTGTCATATTTCTAAGTACATAACTAAAGATAGTGTTCCCATAGAGACTCAAATCTCGAAATTATTTCATGTAAAAGGATTCAAAATCAAATGATTTTGGAAGTGACAGTCCTGCAGGTGCTTTGGCCGAAATAAATTTGATTAATTATCATTATAACCTAACAGGATAGGATAACACAAGACAATTTACAAAGATTCTTTCAACATTAAACCAATTCTTCGCAAAAAATTCCGTTCCTCTGTTCACATTAATCTTGCACAGGTGCACAATAACAAATCAAATATGACTTTAGTCCTCGAAAGATTCAGGAGGTATTACGATACCTTACCGGCATCTACCTGATTGGCCAGAAATTCTTTCCATAGTCACTTAAGATTATAGGAAAGTTTCTGAGTAACGATGGGCGATACTATTTTTTGTGAGTCTAATTTAGATTATAGGTGAGAACCATGATTTCACATCTTTTCATAAAACGATTAGGTACTATAAGTACAAATGTTGAATTGCATTTAAGATAACGTTGTATAAGTTCATATATCGAAAATTCAATGAACTGTTCAAAACCAACAAATCTAACTTTCATAAGAAATCCCGTATCAAAGATAAAGAGAACCGTATGAAATTGTAGGACGATTAACAGAACTCTATTATGCATATTTAAGAGAAAAAAATATATTTAACGTGAGCGTTTAGCGTACCGCCGGCATCAGAATTTTTTCAAATAATATCCTATGTCGAGTGACGTTTCACAGAAAGCCTATTTTTTCCTCTGTCTTATGAAATATCAGTTTTCATTACCTAAAATAAATTGTATTGTACTGATTATTTGACCTTGATAGATTCTTGATAAAAAAAGTAGTAGGCATTGGAAACTTCAACCACTCATTATTTACGTGGGAATTGTCAAACTCAGAATAATTTCAAATTAGCACAAATAAATTAAGAAGTAGCAAGTTCTGCGTTAGTGTGAAATGAGTTCACTTTTTTAATATTATTCAAATATCTTTCAAAAGAGAAAGAAATAAGCTGTTTTGTGATACTTAGGTTGCCTTTTGAAAAAAATGGAGAAAATAGCCGAATACTTTTTTGAAGAACTCCTTAAGACCTTTCTATTGACTATATAAAACATGGGGGGTCATGATAAAGGATCCGAAAAAAAGTCGAAAAACCTTGTAAAAAAAATTGAAATATTTTTTTTTAATTTTCATTATGCCCATGAAAATTTCCATGTTCGACTCTATCGGAATCCATTATTAGAAAAAATTAAATATCAATATAGAGGGCGCCACAAGTGGCGCCAAATTTTGAGGTTAGGTCAAAAATTTCACTAATGTAGCTATATGCCATACTGACTGATACCTAAAAACACCATACAAAGCTTCCACTATCAATTCGGGG
>CAJUYH010001845.1:0-45091 GCA_910591685.1 Galerucella tenella
GATTCAACTATCAAAGATAATACCAACATTTTAAAATGAAAAAAAAAATGAAATACCGATCGATGAGAATGGTAAAAAAATATTCAAGTCGTTTATAATTTCTAACCTCGCATTATCACAAATTCAACTTCAAATATTCATCATCTCGAGATAGTCATCTTTTTAAACATAAAAAAAATACCATCAATATCATTAAACAATTCGAAGCCGCATTAAATCCCCAGAAGAACCAAAGCACCAAATGGCTTCGTGTATCGTAAAAGATAATGGTTTAAAAATGTGTTTGCATAAAATAAATAATCTCCACTAAATATAGACTGCTTTAATAGCTTGATTACATGAGGGTAGAAATCATTCGTTGTAATCATAAGGTGTGTCACAGAAATTATTTGTTATTTGCAATAACTATTGATTATAAGAGAATATGTCATCGCATCTGGCGTTCAACTTTTTCTTTTATTTATTTATTTTCTTTTTTTAATTCCCATTTTCATCAGTACGTGTGGGTTGAACAAAGAAATAACTTAGTATCAGGATGTGGAGTTTACTCGAGAGCACTAAGCCTAAAGATTAAGTGGGGAATGGGAAACAATACCAGCGTGGTTCAAACAGAACTGGCTGGTATCTCAATTGCCACAAAAGAACTAACCAGAAGAGGAATTTCTGGCAAAAACATAATAATCTGCACTGATAGTAGACAAGCCCTATTAGCCTTGAACAGACAACGTGTGCCACCAAGATTTAGCTGACGTCTCGGCAGATAACAATATTATCCTGAGGTGGGTTAAAGGGCACGACAGGAGTAAAGGAAATCGCATTGCTGATTCTTTAGCCAGGGAAGCCGCTGGACTAAAAATTCTAGGACCCAGTGACACCTACGGTCTAACGACTTCGACAATTGCGGAACTAGCCAAACGTTACACTGATGCTCAATCCCTTAAGAGATGGGATGGGATCAAAGGATACAGTCTTGCCAGAATCACCCTGGGCGACCCTGGGAAGCTGGCGCCGAAGAAATATTTGGCGATGACCAGGAAAAACCTACGTTTAACACAGTAGGATTTCTGACTGGTCACTGTCAACTAAGGAAACACCTCCATACTATGGGGCTAGTGCACACACCTCTATGCAAGATGTGTGAACAGGAAGATGAAACTGTCAGGCATGTCTTATGCAACTGTCCGGAGTTATCTTCAATAAGAGAGTGTGTGTTCGGTGAGTCTTGGCCTACACCTGCCGATATAAAGGAGATGTCTCCCAGTGACCTGTCCACCTTCCTGAGAAGGACAGGATGGACATTGACCTAGGAGGACAACTCCTCGGGAGGATGTACAATGGGTCACATGTGGCCTAAGTGCTGTGAGCCTATACACTCACCCTCCCTACTCTACCAGTTTCCATTGGAAACTACTCCCAAATTTTAAAATAAAGTTCAAATTTCAATGTACTTTCCGACCACAACCCGAGTATTTCCGATCGCTACCGATGATACGTGTGATGTCATATCTCTTGTGTTTACTTATGTCAATATGGCCGGTATTGTATTAGGTTATGTGTAGTTCTGTGTTTATATTGTATTTTAATCAACTATTAATTGCTTCATCGTCGTGAAAATATCATTTATATGTTTGTTTGAGACCATTACGTGTTTGTGTGTGCTTTTTTCATTTCTAAAAGTCAACGTTAAGTGGAAAGTGGACATAAATATTCGATATTTCCGAGGATATTTTGAAACTTTTGGAAGAATATATTTTATTTACTAATTCAGTGTTCAGTGACGATTTGTCCATATTTTATGAGTAAAGATATAGCTAGCGAAGGTTTTGTAAAAGCACAAACTGATAACTTGCCCAAAGTAGACTCACAGCTGCTTTAATTCAGAGGAAATAAGAGGAGTTAAAGCATTATCGTGAGTACGATTTAAACTATGTTTTATTTATATTATATATACCAACCATATTTCGATGTGTGGTCGTAAGAAAATGATGTTTTTATGGTTGATTCCTAGACATATAGGTACATAACCTCAAACTATTTAAGAATAAAAATTACCAGCATAGAAGTAGGTACTCACATTAAAATGGTCTTCACAAACAAAAGTAATGCCCTTCTCTTAAGTGTATTTTTGCTTGCGCCACCAGGTAAAGTAACAAATATTTTGTCTGGAGTTTTAATAGACGTTGATTTACACACTGGAACAATGCAATACTTGAAATACAAAGTTTTTTTTCGGCTTTATCCATTTTTAAACCTTTCAGAAACAAATTAAGTCACAAGAACTCAGAGCGTGATACACGAATAAGAACGTAAAAAAATGACGTCACTCCATGGGACAGCCATCTTTATGACGTAAAGCGCGTTTTGGCGGACTTTCGAATTTCATTATTTTTAAAGTGGTTTTAAAAGTAAAGTTTATATTTTTTTGGAAAATTAGATATGCAAGGTGTTAGGAGACCTGATAAAGCGTCATTTCTCACAAATAGCAAAATTTATGCTTGTACCCCATTATGGATTATATTAAATAGTATAATAAGATTCCTCGACAAATACCGCCTATTTTTAATATGACAAGTTTAAGTCTATCTCTTCAAATAAGGGGTGGGGGAGAGTGGGAACCTTGTCAGTGAATATTTTAATCTTTTGTCCGGTATAATCCTCTTCTGATGTTTTCATCAATGCAGGCTATAGCGGCCATTGCCTCTGCTTGAAACACAGATGTGTATCGACCAAATCACGTGGTTTGGTTATTTTTTTCTTTCTTTGGAAAACATAGCAATACAGTATTTAGGAATAAACATTGCACGAAGAAAATCAAAATATTTTTCAAAAATATACTTTTTTTAACTTTCTAAAGACGGGGCTGGTAAAAATTCTTTTATGGAATCATAGGACCTAAAGCACTTACAAGAATGTTTAGAGTTGTCAAATTTTAAGTGTTTATTTCATTCGAACCATTTCTAAAAATTTGTTTTTTGGAATTACACAAAAAACTATTTTCGACCCACTCAATATCCATTAATATCGCTCTATCTCGGACAAAATAGTATTAATTTAAGTATAGTTTATTTACGATAAAATGACGATGACGTTGCTAAACAAAATATTTTGATGTTGCCAAGCTGTAGTTTTTTTTCCTTACTTAACAAAAACTAGAAAAGTCAATCTGATGTTAGATTAATATATCAAGTTTAATTCACCTAACCTTACATTAAAAACATTCAATCATTTACATTTTCATATGTAGCAATTTTGGCATTCTCGTTCAAAATAGCTTAACAAAGATGTTAACATCTATTGACATTTATAATCTTAAAGAAACTGTAATGAATTTAAAAGCACCAAAAAATCTTGTAAATATTAGAAGATGATCGGATGTCAATAAACGTCAAAACAAACTGGGGAATTCCACCAGTTGATCTGACAACGTCTTAAGTTTTGCCAACCCGTTAGCTGTAAATTTGGCTTGGCTGTTGAGGATAAATTGTATTTACGGTTAGTAAATTAATATTTATTCTGATAAGCAGGCAAGTCACTAAAAATGACATCATCGTCTTTTTAACCTAAAAATCCTATAAAAATCTCCTGCCAATCTTGGGTTTCTCTATTAAACCAGCAATTGTTTCTTTTCCCTAAATCCGTATATAAAACAAATCAATTCAATTTGAAAAAAAACTGTGTATTTTTCAAAGTGTACAATTAAATCAGTGTTAAAAGGCACCATGTTAGAGTCTCGATTCTGAGAAGCTGCAGACGTTGATACATGGTTCGCCAAGAGTCTCATCTCTTTGATCAACAACTTATCTGACCATTTAGCTAGGATTCAACCATTCTACCTCATTAAATCACCAGATATACATGTGCTCCTTTCAGTGTCACTTTTTTAAAAAGGCACTCTTGTTGGGTAAAATGTTCGTAGTCTATGGTTTGGTTGCTATGCGGGGTAGAGAAAAAACCATTTCCTATAGTACGAGAGCTCAGTTAACGTTTTTCGATTTATATAATGAGCTAGTTTCATGGGTATGAATTAACAAGTGAATTCATATCAGGAGGGTTAAGAATAATATATATTTTTCCATAATAACGATATTTATCTCAAAAATTTATAAATATTTATGAAATTTAGTTTTAAATTTTTTTTCAGATTTAAATAAACCGCTTTAATTAAACCAATGGCAGAAGCCCTTGTTGCCAGATTCAAAGTACGTTCTGCTGTTAAATCCTACTTAACTATCCAAGTTGATTAGGACAAAGTGAAAGTCGACTAGAAGAATTTGACAGTTGTCAATTTACATCATCCACGTTCAGTTTTTAGTAGTTGTTTGTGTTATTTTATAGTAGAAAGTGTGCTTTTGTTTATTTACCTTTTAAAAGACATAAAACTAATAAAACACAATACCACAAATACTTTAATAAAATCCGGAAATCAATAAACACACAAAACAATTAACCACATAAAAAAAACATTTTTAGGTTATGGTTTATGGTTAGGTTATGGTATTAGTTTTAGGAGGCACTCAAAATCCCCTAAAAAGAAGAAGAATAAGCGATCCGGAACTAAATCGAGTTTCGAATTTTTCGGAATTCTAGGGTAACGCAATTTATGCGTGTGTGTTATATCACATGTTTTTTAAACAACTCAACCTACATAGAGAACATTTAATTTTCATTAAATTGATAATACTAGAGATTTAAAGTTTTTTTTTTTCTTTTAATTTATAAGTATAGTTACTTTTAATGTACTGTGGAATGTTTTTTCTCCAACGCTCACTACAGCATTACCTCCTATATGTTAAAAGTTATTTTACATTTTAGTTTTTAATGGAACACACTATTTCTTTATAACTCCACTATATTAGTTTTCTGATAGAATTAACAATAGAGTACACGCATATTTCATATTTTGCTTGGATATTAATTTATAATAGTAAATATGATATCAAAAATTACTAATAATAAGAAATAAACCAGTTTCCATTAGAAATTACTCCCAAATTTTAAAGTAAAATTCAAATTTCAATGCACTTTCCGACCACAACCCGAGGATTTCCGATTTCCATTTTTAAAGCTTTCAGAAACAAATTAGGTCATAAAAACTCAGAGCGTGATACACGAATAAAAACGTAAACAAAAGACGTCACACCATGGGGCAGCCATCTTTATGAAGTAAAGCGCGTTTTGGCGGACTTTCAAATTTTATGATTTTTAAAGTCGTTTTAAAAGTAAAGTTTATGTTTTTTTGAAAAAATAGGCATGCAAGGTGTTAGGAGACCTGATAAAGCGTCAATTCCCACCAATAGCAAAATTTATGCTTGTACCCTATTGTTTCGATATATCATTTTATATCATCGTCACATTTTTATTCTACTTTGGAAGGGTCATGTCGAAAACTACAGCTTAAAATATATATTTCCAAATTTCTTTGACTACGCGAGAGTTACCTTTTTTAATAAGAGGCACCCGATTATGAGAGCATCATTGGAAAGAGTACATTTTGACAGTACTTTGCGTTACTGTTTAACAGATGTAAAAGAAAAAAGATAACTAGTCTACTTATAAAGTTTTCCCTCCTGACAACAGCGCAGAATTTCCTTGTTTATCATTGGCTCTAGCCTACCACAGGAATTCAATTTCAAATATTTTTTTTCCTTTTTTATTTGAAATTGTAGAGTGGCGTTATTAGTTGCAAATAATTAATTGAGACCCAATATATCTTGTGACATTTTCATTGAAATTCATGAAACGAGCCCATTGATAAAGAAACTTGTATTTTCACTTTTTGACTACTTCATATTATTCCTTAAATCGAACATTACCAAGCCATAAATACATTGATATAAATACAAAGATGGAAATATACAACAAAATTACAGCACCAACTATAACTTATGCCAGTGAGAACTGGGTACTACAGAAAAAGCATGAAACAAAAATATATGCGATGGAAATGAAATATTTAAGGAAAATAGCAGGAAAAACGAAATGGGACAAAGTAAGGAACGAAGAAATCAGAAGCGTAACTAATCAAGACCCAATAATATCAAATATTAAAAAGAAACAATTGAACTGGTGTGGCCACCTAGTAAGAATGAAGCAAGATAGAATAGCGAGAAAAGTAATGGAAATGGGAATTTCAAGAAAAAGACAAAGAGGAAGACCCAGGAGGAAATGGATAGACCAGATTGAAGAAATTGGAAAGAACAAAGGAAAGTCATTGGGAGAGATAGAGGCATTAGTCAGGGACAGAAAAAAATGGAAAACATGGGTTCAGGAAGAACTCCAATCCGACGCCTGAGAAGGCATAAGGATAAGAGAAAGAAAGAAAGAAAGACTACTTCATATTTAATTTGTGGTGATACAGACTGTATTTTTTAGAAACCATTGAGATAAATAAAAACAAACATTCAAGTAATCTTCTTAACGACTAATTATTAATAAAAGTATAATTTATATCTATTTTTATTAACGTTATAGTTGGTAACGTGTTATGAAATACCCGGTATATATATAAACCAAAACAATACTTAATTTTGTTAAGCCCATTCGAATTATAGTAATTAAATTGAAAATTAAAAATAAGATTGATATCATTTGTTCCAATTTCTTGATGTACGATTTTCTTCAAATATAATTTCTCCTATTATAAAATTAAATGCGTTGAAGATATATCGAGAAATAAGTAGTTGAAGAAAATCCAGTCCATGAGACGTGTAATTTTTCTAATAACATTTGTTAACTCTTGATTACATATTTAGTAGAATATCCGTATAATTTTTTTATTTAATAAAATATATCCCACCTTATAGAATGTATGTAGTTACGAGGGAAATTCACTGACAGCCAGGGTCTGCTGAAAGCTAACAGCAATCCAACAACTGGGTCATAAACAGGGTACAAGCGTAAATTTAGCTATTGGTGGGAATTGACGCTTTATCAGGTCTCCCAACACTTTGCATGCCTATTTTTTCAAAAAAATATAAACTTTACTTTTAAAACGACTTCAAAAATCATAAAATTTGAAAGTCCGCCAAAACGCGCTTTTCGTCATAAAGATGGCTGCCCCATGGAGTGACGTCATTTGTTTACGTTCTTATTCGTCTATCATGCTCTGAGTTCTTGTGACCTAATTTGTTTCTGAAAGCTTTAAAAATGGATAAAGCCGAAAAAAACTTTGTATTCCAAGTATTGCATTGTTCCAGTGTGTAAATCAACGTCTATTAAAACTCCAGTCAAAATATTTGTTACTTTACCTGGTGGTGCAAGCAAAAATACACTTAAGAGAAGGGCATTATGATTACAAGCTATGCGTCGAAACAAAGACGATATTTCGACAAATACTACTACTTTTGTTTGTGAAGACCATTGTAATGTAAGTATCTACTTCTATGCTGGTAATTTTTTTTCTTAAATAGTTTTAGGTTATGTACCTATATGTCTATGAATCAACCATAAAAACATCATTTTCTTACGACCACACATCGAAATATGGTTGGTATATATTATATAAATAATACACAGTTTAAATCGTATTTACGATAATGCTTTAACTCCTCTTATTTCCTCTGCATTAAAGCAGCTGTTTGACTTCATAAATTCAAGCAGCATAAATGAGTCTACTTTGGGCAAGTAATCAGTTTGTGCTTTTACAAAACCTTCGCTAGCCATATCTTTACTCACAAAATATGAAAGAATCGTCACTGAACACTGAAGTAGTAAATATTCTTCTAAAAGTTTTGAAATATCTTCGGAAATATCGAATATTTATGTCCACTTTCCACTTTACGTTGACTTTTAGAAATGAAAAAAGCACACACAAACACGTAATTGTTTCAAACAAACATATAAATGATATATTTACGTCGATGGAGCAATTAATAGTTGATTAAAATACAATATAAACACACAACTACACATAACCTAATGCAATACCGGCCATATTGACATAAGTAAACACAAGAGATATGACATCACACGTATCATCGGTAGCGTTCGGAAATCCTCGGGTTGTGGTCGGAAAGTGCATTGAAATTTGAATTTTATTTAAAAATTTGGAAGTAAGCCATTTCCACTGACACAGTCTGCGCGAACGTCAAAATTGTACCCTACAATCAACTGTATTCTTAGTAAGTGTACGAGTAAGAGACTTGCCCACGTTTTTCCGCTCCTTATGCAATTCTATGAACTTAATTTTGTTCTATTGTTCTTTGTATTACCATCGTTGGTGGTTCAAAACAATTTTCGATGTGACGCATAGTCCATTCATTCATTTACTTAAAAATTATTCATGGGGCACAGTAAATATGCAAGAATTGTATGTGCGAAATTAAGTTCAAATAAATTGGTGTTTGAAATGTTATCAGTTCTGATAATCTTGGAAATAAAATTATCAATTTGCAATAATCAACGATCCTTGATAAGTATGCAACATTTCTGCAACATATATTCAGAAATTCGCCGAAAATGTCATAACTTACGCAAGCACGCAAGTTGTCCGCCACCCAACGACAGAAAACTCATGTTTCATGATTAATTCCGTTCAATGGCGAATTAAAGTTTATTTTTGTAAGAATTCCGTCCGCAATTCGGTTTAGTATCATTTTATTTTAAGGGGAAGGGAGAATGCAATGATTTTATTTCCTTCCCCTTTTTCAAATACACAATGTAAGGGTATCATCATATATAAATGTGTTCATAATTCCATTTCTTTTCTTGGGTTTGTGAAACGGACCTGGGCACTGGAACAGAAGTCTTGAAAAAAATAGACGCTTGCGCAAGCCACAGCATTTTCGGCGGATTTATGTACATTTCCTCAAGGCGAAATTTTATTTTTAAATTCACCTCTAGTCACAATTTAATCAAACTTAAAATGGAAAGATGACATATATTAGTCTTTAACAATCGTAATTATTTAATACTTAATAATAATAACCCACTTTTGTTTGTAGGAACCGTTAAAGTTTATATAACTGGTCTAAGATAACAGTAATATAAAAACCCTATATGGAAATCTTCCTATCACATTGTCATTCATAAAGTAACTATAATTAACGGTCCAATTTTACGACACAGTCATAAATTATTTTTAGTACCAAACAAGAGAAGAAACAAATTTGCTAGGAATCTGAACTAGAATTACTTTTGAAACGTATGAGGGAAAACGTATATACCAATGTCGTGCCATAAGTTTATTATTTTAAGGTTAGCTACCCATGCTACCCAGTACCTTGACCTTGACCTTCCTACTAATTGACCACTACTAGCCGTGAAGCTGACAATTATTGCTTCTTCTAGCCAACTGAAAAGTTGAATTTCTCTATTAGTGGTTGATAATTTTTTCTATTATTAACCTAGGTCAATAATGGGCAGTTTCAAATATTTTGAGAATTCAGGGATAGCAGTTCGACAAAAACGTGTGCCTCATAATTTTGTATACCCAGGAGATTGTCTTAACATATTTGCTGCTCGAAATTACCTATCAAGATAAAATTGTTTGAATGAAAATGTCATTAGTTTAAAATTCGCGCTCAACCAAAAATGACTGATGACATATCGAGTACGTTCATAATATATCGAAAACTGACAGTATACTTGTTAGGGTGGGTATTATAAAACTATTTTGACATATAACTAAAAGTTAACTTGTAGAATAACGTCACATGCTATAGTTAACTTCAAAATGGCGGAGTTAACTTTGTTGGGTGGATGAGATATCGATTAAAGTTAACTTTGTGGAAAAATTGCTCTGTACTGTCTGTTATGTCAACAATTTGGCATTTATAACCCTAATTAATTATATTGTGAAAATTTGGATTGTTTTAACTTTGTTTTCTTTGAATTTCGCAATGTTAGCAAACGATATTAAATATATTTTTAGGAACTATAAGTTTATGGCTCGTCTATCCGTTCAGACTATTGAATTTAGGAACAAATAAAATGAAAATTCGACACTGGGAAAGAAATAACGAATACACCAAACATAACAGAACTAAACCATAAAACTAAAGTCAATAAAGTCAAAATGCCACAAATCCAGGCCATAGAGAATATTTCTCCAGGCTATTCTTCTTCTTATTTTTCTTCTTTTTATATTGAAAATGAAACTTTTATAAAACTGACATTTTAAAACCTAAAGTTAACTTGTCTGTTAAATTCCAAGATAACTTCAAGACATGTTTATAATACCCGCCCTTAGTCAGACGACGGGGTAAACGCTTCTCGTGGTGCGTTTGTGAATTATTTTTAATTTTTGTCTTAAATTTAAGTTTGATAGTTGTTTTGTGACACTACTTTAAAGAATGTAAAGGGTTATATCAAAATATCTTCATTATTTTATATTTTCAAAAAATTAAAAATGCAACAAAAAGCTAGATTTTATTTGATAGACTATTTCGTGAATATTTATTTACCTGTTGTAACAATAGTTGTAACTTAAGAAGTGGAAAACCATCCAATAAGGTCCAAATTTGCATAAGTTTACTGAAACTTTCAAAAATGAAATGCGAGCGGGAAAGTGGGTTAAAACGCACGGTCGTAGAAAAAACATTCATCCAAATTTTATAAACAATGTTCACAATTGTACTATTTATATGCATTTTTAAAAATTAATTCTGGAGTGCCTCAAGGCTCTATACTTGGACCAGTTCTCTTTATAATTTATACACATCTATTTTATAAGAAATTGCAACACTGCTCGTCTCATTTTTATGCGGATGATGCACAGTTGTATTATTCTTTTAAGGAAGAAGATGCGGTTGTGTCGTGTCAGCATGTAAATGAAGATTTAAAGTCACTGATAGCTATATCCAATAAATTTTGACTATCACTGAATAGTGCTAAATCAGTTGCACTTTTATTTGGAAAGCCCATGGCCAGGAAGAGGTGCTTAAGATTAATGAACTTAAAAATTGATGATAATATCATTAATATAGACGATAGTGCAAAAAATTTAGGATTGATCATTGACTCTGATTTACGCTATTCGTCCCATGTAACTTTAATCGTTCGTCGCGCCTTTGCCAATCTCAAATTAATATACAGCAGCCGGACAATGCTTACAAAAAAAACAATATCTCAAATGTGGTTGTATGAAATCCAAACCAATGGTTCAATAAAACAGAATCTTGTAAGATCTTCATGTATTTAGTATACCATTTTTTTATATTGTAGCCTGATGATGGTAATATTGTACCGAAACTAGTAGCGCATCATAAGTGTCCTTTTGAGGAACTTTTATTAAATTTTGTGGTTTGGACTTTGAGTTTTATTGAACCATTGGTTTGGATAACGTTTTGGAACTTTAGTTCTTTACGCCAGGTTATGTTTGAGCGACCAGGGGTCGCGACGCAGAAGATCTCACCGTTACGCGTTACGTTACGCTACGTTATGTTACGTTGCTTCGTTATGTGCCTTGCTTGCGTGCTTGTGCCTCCTTAGTCTCTCTCTCGTTTACGAAGCAGCGATTCATAATAATAAATATGCTCCTGCCGGGATTCGAACCCGGGCCGCCCGCGTGCAATGCGAGCATTCTAACCACTGAACCACCGATGCTATATTGAAATTCTATGCAAAGCTGGTATTCGCAGTGCTAGTGATCTACTTGAATTTGTTCGGATAAATTTTTACTATTATTTCCATAATTTTTTTTGCGCGATTAAGGGGTCTAGCTACTTTTCGAAATACAGGGTGTTGAAATTTTGAAAACTTGGATGTTTTAATTCGATAACTTCAAAATGGATGGATAAATTGATTTGACATTTGGCAGGTAGTTTTTAAATGTAAAAGGGCATATTTTGAAAGAAATTGTAGTTTGTGCAACTAGTGTGGATATGATGGCCATATCGCACGAGGACGAAGATGGAGCACGACGCCGTAGGCGGAGTGATCAATCGTTCAAGTGCGATATGGACAATTCAATTTTATGTTTCCACTAATTTTTTTGTGGTAAACGTACAGTTCTCGAATGTCCAATTTGTATAATGCTACGGTTTCCTTTTTTAAATATACGATGCTGTTATAAGTAGATGTTGCCAGTCGGACTCCCTCATGAAGGGTACCGTATTATCTATAATAATGAATATTCTACTAAATATTTCAAACATCTACCCGTTGTCGTTATTAATATGGAGCAGAATGATTATTTAAAAATAAAATTAATAATAAAAAAAATTCCTCGCGGGGTATCGAACCCGGGTCTACCGCGTGAGAGTCTGGTGTGCTTACTACTCAACCACCAAAGAATATGCAAATTGATTATCTATAACGTCAGATGTATTACATAATTTTTGCTTAAAATGAACTAAAGTTCCTACCGTGTGTCCCGCGACACGTTCTACCTTTTTTTTTGGTTAAAGTTTACAGATGTGGAATTTTCAAAATAATTCTCCCACCAAAAGTTCGGTCGCGACATTGTTCATTAGAAGCACTCTTTAGCATACTAACGGTAGATTTATGTATAAATTTGGAAAACGAGTATGTATGGAAAGTAAGTAAGTAATCGTTTGAACTGCATTTTATGGGCGGCAAAGATAAAATCGTAGTTGTCACATACCGTATTCGAATGTTTTATCTGTATCTGTAGAAGACACGACTCGTCCAATGATAGTATACAAATTTTATGATGTACTTCCAAGTCTCTTCCGCCATTTATGTTTCTATGCATTTTAATGAATGTTAATCGAATTTCTGCTCCATTTTAAAAAGTTTCAATAGACTTCTTCTTCTTCTTCGAAGTATAATTAGAGTTTTTTTTGTGTGGCATTTCTCGAACGCAGTGTCCTAGTGACTTTAAATATTTTAATGATGTCAAAAGAAGTAACTGGCAGCTCGGTTGAAATTCACCACATCAAACTGAACAGCCTACCTACTAGTTGAATGGGTAACATTTCAAGTTTAAGACATTTATTTTTTTTAAAAAGGCATCTTATGCATGCATTGCATCTTAGAGGTTTATTCTTTTTAGAAAACGATTTACAAAAATACTCGTCCTCGTGCTTCAGTGATCGTGTTGCAGCTTTGGAAGTTATAGTCCGAGGGATTACAACGTCAATTCGAAAAATGTACACGTGGTAGGCTTTAAACATAAAGTACATTCAATAGCCTTCTTGGTGTGCGTCATCGTTTGTGACGTATATCCGGGTTTTGGGTATGTCGTTTATTTTATTTTATATTTTGACATATTATAGCTAACCTTAAATTTGATACATAAAATCATCAGGATCGTATTCAGCCAAATTAGAAAAGGCTATGAAATTAATAATTATCAGCTTCTTTTTCTTGCCGAAAATACTTGAGAACTTTCGAAATACTGATGTTTTTCCGTGTATCCATGCATATTTTTGTATTATTCAAATAAATATAATGATAAGATTAATATTCACTTTTCATAAATAAAAATTGACCGTAAACAACAAAGTACAGACCTGCATGACGATAGCTGTGAGTGGGACATTGGAAAAAGACGCAAGACACATTGCTAATACCAAAGGTACGTCTGCATTCTATTTTCAACTATCTAATTTCTCCCGATTGATAGGTCAATGATATTAGACACAATGAACATCAACATTTACCGGGAATTTGCCCTCTGACTATAGAACCGGACCGCGAATTTAAAATACCATTTCTTCCAGGAACCAAACCTACACGCTGTTTGTCGACTCGCGGTTCCTTCCATTTTGATTTATTTTTTAATCAATATGTAATTCCTTCGTCTGGTACCTACTTCTTGGCGTATAAGAAACCCAACGAAATGTATAACGCAAATGTACACCTCCGCGTTTGGGAATACCGAAATTGTCGTGTCAATAACCCCAAAGAAAATAATTTTTTTTGCCCACGGGATGCAATACGTAAATTATATGAAGTAATAAATAATACTTATACTTGATTGTAAAGGCATGTGATATTGTATTGTCAGTACAGGGTAGATGCTCTCTCGAATGTATATAAAGGGTTTATAAAACGGTGGGACTGGTATATAAAATTAACATCAAATATGTATAAGTCATAAGTATGCTTTTAATATAAAAAACCGTCAAGAAGTAAATTAATGAAGACGAAAATAATGATATACAAAACAATTATAAGATCTGTATTAATGTATAGATCAGAAACATTAACAATGCCCAAAAAATATCAGGAAGATTTGAGAATATAAAAGCGTGGGATATTGGGAATTATATTAGTATTTCTCTATATCTGTATTTTTCAAAAGACCGTTTTCAAATTCAAAATCGGACTACTACTAACGCATCCAGAACTACTGCAAAATACTGGATTGAAAAATTGCCATTGCAACAGTGGTATATTGTACTCCAAGGTGGTGTATATACACCACTGTGAATGGGTGTTATACAATTTTCTCCACTACTATCCAAATTTAGGACAAAAATTGAAAATAATACACAAACGCACCACGAGAACCGTTTACCCGTCTTCTGAATGACAAGTACACTGTCAGTTTTGGATATGTTATGAACGTACTCCTTATGTCATCCGTCATTTTTGGTTGAGCGCGAATTTTGAACTAATGACACCTTTATTCAAATAATTTTATCTTGATAGGTAATTTCAAGCAGCAAATATGTTAAAGACAATCTCCTGAGTATACAAAATTATGTTGCACAAGTTTTTGTTGAACTACTATCTCTGGACTCTCAAAATATTTGAATTAGTCCATTAATGACTTAAGGACTCCGTAAGGTTGAACTATTAAGAGGTACACAGCTCAAAAACAACCTCAGGATAAGGTGCAAAGGTATAAGGGCGCAGACCTAGGACAGAAATTTCAACCTCTCTAGGATCCTAGGCAACCGTATTTCAGGCAGGAATCGTTTCATGTGTGGAGAGATTGGAGCAAGCCAATCTCATACATGGAAGAATAAAAATTTTCTAGGACAGCCAAGCGGCTTTGAAAGCACTTAGCTCTCACCGTTTAACGTCGAAATTGGTTTTAGACTGCTACAAAGAGTCTGCTCAATAGGAGAACTCAACAATGTTTTTCTGGTCTGGATCCCTGGCCATTCTAGCATGAAAGGAAACGAGAATGGCAGACTCTCTTGCAAGAGAGGGTGTTTCTATCGAACCAGAACCTACAATTGGCTAACAAACACTAAATACCTGGACAGCAAGAAGAGCTTTAGACTTCTGGCATAATTTACCAGGATTGATTCATTCAAAGGCTTATATACGTCCTTCGAAGAATGTCTCCAAGCAAATGTTAGACTACAGCAGGCATGACTTACGTTGTCTAACAGGCCTTTTAACAGGCCACTGTCATCTGAATCATCATATGTTAAAACTTGGACTGTCCGAGGATGCGACTTGCCTTGAATCAAAAATCTGATGTTTGGCAGGGTCTCTTTCTCGCCCTCGGACCTGAAATATCATTCACCAAATAAACTAATCTTCTCGTCTCGACCTGCTTGTCTTGACCTGAAAAACACTACTTCCCGGTCTTGTAACGTAAATTGCTATAATGCAGCTATCTAATCGTATATCCCCTTTAAGTTATATTACGGACTATGGCGGTAACGGACTATGGCCGAAAACTTTAAGTTCGCACAATATATATTACGGCAAGTATATCTGCTCTTTGCCCACATCAAGTACATACAAAGAACTTATTTTTTATGAAGCTTCAACGCTATAACTTGAAAAACGACAGATATGGAATTTTGGCAAAATTAAAAAATTTTTCAGGTCTCTCCGCTTTTCATTATCCAATCACTTCTTTTATGAGGAAACTCCTCCTGATTCGACTCTTTACAGCAAACCGTATATTTTTTTTTTTCATACAGACGTGCCTCTACTGATAGTCGTATTATTTTAATCCCGCCCGCCACCATAATCGTCTTAGAGTCTGCATATAATAAAAACGTCCACATTGTATATGGCTACTAAATTGCTGGATACTTTTCATTTATTTACACATGATTTTCTTGTTGTGTGTGCGTATGCACGTCGAAATGGTCGCTTAACAAAAGAAACTAACTAAAAGGAATGCAATATCTCTGTTCGAGAAACATTTAGCATGTCTCCTTTCAGACATTGAACTTGTCTATGACAAAGGGCCATTATATAAATTATACATATTAGTGTGTACACTTTAAAGTCATAAGTTTTGCAGACAGGGACGGAACTGATGCTATTCTACATCTTCGTATTCCAATTTCCATGGGGTTTAGCCTATTTCAACATATCTTCTGTAAGTTCCTTGTTCTTATTTTTTTTTCTCTTATTTTTTTGGGAATCAAACCACGATAATGTTTTTTATTTTTTATTTCGACGTTTCGGTAGCGTTCCAGCTACCTTTGTCAAGATTAAATAATGATAAAATAATTTTTGGTCCCAATCTGACACAACGAAAAAAATATGACAACTGACAATCAATAATATTTTGAAGTTTAAGACTACAAAACTTTGTCAAATTTTATTAAGGTCCATTCATAGTAGATCACATCTCTGGTGAAGTGCGAAGTAAAATATTTTATTTTATGACATTCTAACGATATGATAGTCTACTAGAAATGGAATCCAGTGAAGTGCACGTTCCAGGAACGGTTTTTATTGGGATAGCGCTTTTTTTCGATTATTTTTTGGAAATGTTGTTAATAAAACGCGTTTTAGGCCAGTCAGTACGGGTCATTTTAGACCAAAAGTACAAGTAAGTAGCAATACGGCTGATTATGAATTATACAGGGTGAAATTTTAAAATTAATAATTCATTACGGGTCCGTTGAACTATAGGGAAACACGAATTTTTGACTGATTTTGCGAAAAATGGATAGTACTCACCTATTTTGAGAATAATACGTCAAAAAATTTGCGGGTTATACACAATTTACAAAGAAAAATCCAAAAAAAGATTTTTTTTCGCCACTTGAGCCATTACTTTTTGGCATGATATTTCATACAAAAAACAGTTTAAATGTATTGCTCTGTACATGAAAGTGATCAACAACATGTGTTCTCGCTATCTATGAAAAAAATCCAGTTAGATTCTTCATAATATTGTTTAAATTACCACTTTTATAAATATATATTTGACAGGCAACCAGTTTGGATATAAATAATTTTAATAATAATCGCATACACAGATATGCAACCTACAAAACATACAATACCTTGTAGCGTGGTTGCCAGCTGTAATCGACTACTCGACAATCATGCTACATGACTATTAAGATACGAAATTAAATATTGTATCAGACTATATTTTTAGTAAGATTCATTCAAGACAAACCCAAGAACATAAATGAAATTATAAACACATTTTATATATGATGATATCCTTATATTGCGTATTTGAAGAAGGGGAAACAAAAAATTTATAATCATTGTATTCAGCCTTCCCCTAAAAAAATATCCAATACTTTGTAATCCACATCAAGTTATTCCAGAAGGGGAAGGGAATATAATAATTGGATTAACCCTTCCCCTTCTAGAAGATATTCCAGAAGGGGAAGGGAATATAATAATTGGATTAACCCTTCCCCTTCTAGAAGGGGAAGGGTGAATCCAATTATTATATTCCCTTCCCCTTCTGGAATATCTTTTGAGGGCAAGGCATTTGCCTTGCCCTCAAAAGATATCCAATACTTTGTAATCCACATTAAGTTATTCAAGAAGGGGAAGGGTGAATCCAATTATTATATTTCCTTCCCCTTTTTGAATATCTTGAGGGCAAGGCAAATGCCTCCAATTATTTGTAATCCACATTAAGTTATTCTAGAAGGGGAAGGGTGAATCCAACTATTATATTTTTTTCCTCTTCTTGAATAGATTAATGTGCATTACAATGCATTCATCCCTCTCATCCAATACTTTCTAAGATGAAATTCGAATGCAATAATTAATTAATATTTTAAAAATATCATGATTCCCAAGTAATCGTTTACAGCTGGCAACCATGTCAAACATTACGCTAGAGCTTCTATGTCATTTGTCATTTGATTTAATTGTTTTCATACAAATTTGTAGCCTGTCAAATATATATTTATAAAAGTGGCAATTTAAACAATATCATGAAGAAACTAACTGAAATGTTGTTATAATTAGCGAGAAAACATGTTGTTGATCACTTTTCCGTACAGTGCAATTCATTTAAACTGTGGTTTGTATAAAATAACTAGCCCAAAAGTTATGGCTCAAGTGGCGAAAAAAAATCTTTTTTTGGATTTTTCTCAGCAAAATATGTATAACCCGCAAATTTTTTGACGGATTATTCTCAAAATAGGTGAGTACTATCGACTTCTCGCAAAATCAGTCAAAAATTCGTGTTTCCCTATAGTTCAACGGACCCTTCATTACACTTGAAATATTGGTACTTTTTAAATTAGCTTAACATGGATTTATCTAAAATCGAAACTAACTAATTATTAGACGTATTTGTATATTAAACAAAACATGCAACGCCCATGAATTTTATCATAAATACCTAAAAATTGCCTGAAAACACCAATAATTAGACAAAATCGGTAAATTATGTGGATTGTTTTCTATTCTGTCAGTTGTTGATGTGTTGACAGTTTATACTGAATAAGTAAAATCTTTGTCAAACACCCTTTCCTTGTCGACATAACAATGAAATATTTAACTGAGACTCACCGAATTGAGATTTTAATGATGATCGGGTACGGGAATAACTGCAGAAGTCAAGTTGAAGTGGCAAACTTATTTAATCACAGGTATCCCGAATTGCCTAATATTTCACAAAGTACTGTGTCTAAAATTCATGCACAATTCAGAGAACTTGGACATGTCAAACCATTGAAAAGAAAACCACACTTCGTTGAAGATGATGTGAAAGTGAATATTTTGTTAAGTGTCGAAGAGAATCCAACTTCAAGTACACGTCAAATTGCCCGTAAGAATAATGTTATTCATACAACTGTTCTAAGATGTCTTCATAAAAAAAAAAACTTCATCCCTACGAATTAACTTTTGTACAGGAGTTAACAGAAGACGATCCAGATCGTAGAGTGGATTTCTGCGAAAAATTGATGAATAAGCTAAACAGAAATGAGATAGCCCTTGGTACCATTCTTTTTTCTGACGAATCAACATTCACATTGGATGGAGAGGTGAACCGACAGAACTGTAGATATTGGTCAGCAGAGAATCCTAATTGGATGCGTGAGACACATACTCAGTACCCTCAAAAGGTGAACGTTTGGGCCGGTATCATAGGCGACCATATTATTGGTCCTATATTTATAGATGGAAATTTGACAGCTGGAAAATATTTAAATATGCTTTGAAATGAAGTTATTCATGCGTTGGCAAACTTATATCCCAACGCAATAGATCCTAGCTTACCGAATGAAAATGTTTGGTTCCAGCAAGACGGGGCAACACCCCATTATGCTTTAATGGTAAGAACTTATTTAGATGAAATCTTCCCCAATTAATGGATTGGATGAAGAGGTACTATTAAGTGACCAGCTAGATCGCCAGACCTTTCGCCCTTAGATTTTTTTCTGTGGGGTTATCTCAAGAAGAAAGTATATGCAACACAACCAACTAGCATTGTAGACCTCAACAAAGTTAAGGAGGAGTTCTATAGGAGACAGTGCTATTGCTAACAACTAGGTGGAGAACATTTTGAGCATTTATTTTAATGTATTAAAATCAAATATATCAGGTATTTTATGTATGTGTTTAATACCTGTAAAAATAAAAATTTCACCCTGTATAATTCATATAATTCAGGTTTTACAATAAAATTCATGGGCGTAGCAGGTTTTGTTTAATATACAAATACGTCTAATAATTAATTAGTTTAGATTTTTTATAAATCCATATTTAGCTAATTTAAAAAAGTACCAATATTTCAAGTGTTATAAATTATTATTTTTAAAATTTCACCCTGTATAATTCATAATTGACCATACATTATTTAGTTTGTTGGAATCGGTTCATTAAGAGGATTTCAAAAATATGCAAATGTATCGGAGAAATGGTCAGAGAGGTGTCTGGTAGGATTCTTAGACTATTTTAATATAAAATGCAGGAAAAGTCAGGTTGAAAACTCTAAAGATTATATTGACAACTAATAATAATAATTTGACAATACTTGTCAAGATAAACAACAATGAACAGCATGTTACAAAAAGAACAAATATACGGAGCGTTCACATCTTCTGTAACATTCTACCCCTTCGTATTGAAAAGCTATTTTTCAATACAATCTTGAATTTTGTACAACTTTCGGACTGGTCTTTTATAGGTTCCATGAGCAGTGCGAACGTCAGCAACTCGTACAACATCGTCTTTTCCTTTATATGTCTCTTTGACAATTCCCATTGGCCAATCGTTTCGTGGTAAATTGCTGTCGTTTATAACTACCAAATCACCTTTGTTCAAATTTGGTTCAGATGAACTCCATGTTTTTGATGGTATCAAAGTGGGTAGGTATTCGCGCAACCATCGTTTCCAAAATTGATCGATTAAAATCTGTGATACTCTCCAGTGTTTTCTCGCATGCAAATCGCCATCATTAAATACTCCTGGAACATTAATATTTGTGGATCTGCCTATGAGTATATCGTTGGGAGTAATACTTGGATTGTCTTCAAAGTGTTCTGATACCGGTGGGAGTGGTCTGCTATTCATTATAAACTCTGCTTCAGCGAATACGGTTTGGAGAACTTCTTCGGTGGGATGTCGATCTTTGAGAATGGCTGATAGTGCTCTCTTGAAGCACCCAATTAGGCGCTCCCAGATTCCTCCCATAAACGGAGCTAAGGGCGGATTAAACTTCCAGAGGATACCTCGATTGGTTACTTCATTAATAACAGTCTGCAGCTCGAATTCTTCAAAAGCCTCAAGTAACTCTCTGTTTGCACCGTGAAAGTTTGTCCCATTGTCGGACCATATAACTTTTACTTCACCTCTTCTGGACAAAAATCGACGAATTGCCATAATGCATGAATCTGAACTTAGGCTGTGAGCAATCTCAACATGAATCGCACGCATTGTTAAACATGTGAATATCGCGCCATATCTTTTTTCTGTTCGACGACCAATTTTAACGAAAAATGGACCAAAAAAATCCAAACCAGTGGACGTGAAAGGTTTTTCCTGGTAAAGTAATCGTTCCTTTGGTAAAAGTCCTATTTGAGGTTGCATCGGCTTAGCAAACTTTCTTCTGCAGTCTGAGCATTTTTTAATAATATTCTTCACGTATTGTCGTAATTTCGGAATGTTAAACTTTCGTCGTAATTCGTTAAGAACCGTTTCTAGACCTTGATGACCAAACATTTTGTGAATGTGAATAATCATTTTCTGTACATATGGGTGTTTACCATCAAGAACAATAGGTTCTTTTTCAACGACTGTTGTTTCATTCATATTTTGAATTCTACTTCGTATTCTGAGTATTTTGTCGTTGTCCAAAATAAGAGGCAATCTCGGCAGTCTGCCATTACGGTTTGGTTTGTTATTTTGTGTGTTTTGTATGTCTGTCATAAAATATTCTTGTTGTACTGATCTCCACCATTGTTTCTCAGCCCATCGTAGTTCTTCAGAGGTTAAAAACGTTGTGTCTTTATTTTTGTTTTTTCTTGATATTTGAATAAACTGTAAAATTCTTCCTGTAATTCTCAATATTTTTATCCAGGTGTAGTGAGTTTTAATTTCTGGTAAACTTTCTTCTTTAGGTTCATCCAAAACTAGAGAAATTTCTTCGAAACATAGAGCATCTTCGGATTGCATTGATCTTTCAACAGAGAATTCTTTTTCGTTCAAATATAGGAATTTTGGACCGCTAAACCATCTTGAAGAATTTTCAAATTTAGTTTTAGTGGTACCGCGTGTGCAGTCATCGGCTACATTTTCAGATGACGGAACCCATCTCCACTCTTTGACATCGGTAAACTCCAGAATCTCACCAACTCTTGCTGCAACGTATGTTTGCAACTTCTTTTCTGTGCGTAGCCATTGAAGTACAGTTTTCGAGTCACACCAGAAATATTTTCTGTGAATTTTGAGTGTTTCAAGAGATTTCATGATTTCTTCGCATAGTCTAACCCCCATAAGAGCAGCGGTTAACTCTAGCTTGGGGACTGTCAGAGTTTTTAACGGGGTAACTCTTGCTTTGGAGGCGATCAAGGATACTGAAATGTCGTCATTGAAGACTAGACGTAAAAAAACTACTGCTGAGTATGCTTCTTCGCTACTGTTTGAAAAGGTGTGGAGTTCTATTCTGCTTGCTTCTTTATGTCTCGGGTTAAAGCATCTTGGTATTTTGATTTCTTTAACAGATTCCAATTCTTTTAACCAGGCAGTCCAATCTTTTAGCATTTTGTCAGTGATAGAATCATCCCATCCTGAGCGCCATATATTTTGCAAAATAATGCGACTTTTGATTGTGACAGGTGACAGAAAACCTAGTGGATCGTACAGGGACATTGCAATTTTTAGGACTTGTCGTTTGGTTGGAATTTCAGTGCCATTTAGAATATTTTTCGGTATCTTGTCAAATTTTAGGTTAAAAGTGAAACAGTCTTCTTTCGATTTCCATAGCAAACCTAGGACTCTGTCTTCAGAATTGCTTTGATCTAATTGGGAGATTCGGCCTTCAGCAACATGACTAGCTGGAATCCCTTTCAGCACTTCTTCGGAATTTGAAATAAAGTTTCGGATCATGAACCCTCCTTTTGCGTGGACTTCTATAACTTCGTTTATCAGTTTAATAGCACTTTCTGTTGTTTCTGTGTTATCGAGATAATCATCGACGTAATGCTTCTTGATTATTGCGTCTGCGGCTACTGGATACTGAATCCTATGTGCTTCTGCATTGTAATTTTTCGCAAATTGTGCTATAAATGGTGAACAGGTAGTGCCGAATAACAAAACGTTCATTTTATAAACTTTTGGAGGTACATTTTTGTTTGCATTTCTCCATAAGAAGCATTGGCTGAATGTATCTTCTTCGTCTATAAGGACTTGATTGAACATTTCCTTTATGTCTCCTACAAATGCAATTTTTTCTAGACGAAAAGTTAGCAGGACTCGAAAGAGTGATTTCAGCATATCAGGACCAGTGAGTAGCAAATCGTTTAATGAAGAACCATGGCTTTTACTAGCAGCATCCCAGACTAACCTTACTTTATTAGGTTTATTTGGATTCAGTACCGGAAAATGTGGTAAAAACCAATTAACTTTTTTAATATCATCATTTTTTAATGGCACTGCGTAGTTTTTGTCAAAGAGTTTTTGTACTTCTTCGCAGTATCGATCGCGTATCTTTTTGTCTTTTGACAAGCGTCTTTCGAGACATAACAATCTTTGCATTGCCATCGATTTAGATTCGGGATATTTTGGGTTATCTTCTTTCCAAGGAAGTTTAATTTTGTATTGAGTACCACATAATTTTATTGAATTTTCCACTATAGATAGAGCTCGCTGATCATCTTTTGTCTTTTTACGGTCGAAAACTGGTTGAATAATTCCTACTTTTTCTAAATTCATGTAACTTCTTACAATTTCGTCCAACTTGTCATCTGCTTTTTCGCAGCATAGAACTGCAATTTCTGCATGCTTATGGTTATTGTCTTGTAAGTCACAGGTACCATGTAGGGTCCATCCTATTTTTGTTTTCGACACCATTGGATATGAGGATGAGGGTGGATTATTTGCCGTGAAACAATTAAGTCAATATTGTTCTGACCAATAAGCAGCAATGGTTTGCTAAGTTCTTGTAAATCAGCAATGTATTGTTTTAATGAGGGGTATTTTTCGGACAAAAGTTGAAGATCATGTTTAGGTTCAGGGAGATTTAGATTCGATACCGTTCGTATGTGCTTCAGTTCATGAAAAACAGGACTATTTTTTGCAGCAATAACAGTTTCGATTTCTTGAGAATTGGCCTCAAAACGGGAAATCTCTCCAGTCCATTTGCAACACAGTGGTTTGACAGGACCAGATAATCCAATCTCTTTAGCAAACGAAGATTCTACAAGTGTTGCGGTACTACCTTCATCTAGAAGGGCGGTTATACAGAAAATTCCATTTGGACTTTTAATTTTTACTGGTACAAGTTTTAAAAGCGTGCATTTTGTGTCATCTGCCTTCGCGTTGTGAATATTCTCAATGTTAAACCTCGGTTCTTGAGCCTGAAAAGCTTCTTTGTGGAGTAATTTGTGGTGATATTTCACGCATTGATTAATGCCACATTGTTCTCTTTTCTTGCATTTTCCTGAGTGACCTCTAAGGCAACAGAAACAGAGATTAAGTTTTTGAACAATTTTCCAACGTTGCCGGGCATCTGCACTTTGGAATTCTGTACATCTCTCTGGTGGATGAAACTCTGGTTTTTTACAAATCTTGCACTGTTTTATAACAGTTTCTAGTTGTGGTTGTGGTGGTGACTTTTTTGTAAAACTTCTTGTACTAGAACCTTGTTGGATGTCGCTTGTTTCTGTAGATTTCGGCATGAAAGATATTCTAGAAACTGCATCAGACATTTTTTCAGCCCAAAGGGAAAAATTTTGGAGCGTCTCTTCGTTTCTTTCTATTCCTTTTTCTACTAGATAGCTTCCCCACTGCGTAAGTAAATGTGGCGGAAGTTTATTGACCAACCTTCCTAGAATACTTCGTTGATTTACAAAGTTTGACATGCCATCTTGTGCTACAATAGCAATATTTCGAACAGCATTACTAAATTGCAAAAATACGTCAAGATTTGCTACGTATGGAACTTTTTGAACTTCTGACAAAAGCTCTTCCATTATAAGCTCTTTTCGACCGTACTTTTTCTGCAGTATATCCAAGATATCATCTGGTGTTTTTGCTGTTATTAAAAGCATTTTTACTGTTTCTCTAGCTTCTCCGCAAAGACAGTTGTTTAGGCGTAAAACATTTTCTTCTGGTGAAAACGAAAATACTTTAGTGGACAAATTATATTGTGAAAAGAAAACTGGCCATTTTAAACATGAGGTTCCGTCAAAGTTTTGTAACTGACTACCAACTGTTTGCCTGACTAGCATATTGTTTATTGATTTCGACAAATTGTCTACTTTTTGTTCGTATTCATTGTTTGATTTGGTCCAGTTTTGAACATTTTGAAAATTTGTGACATTCTGAGTAGATAAGTCAACGCTTTGAAGGTCATCTTCGGATTGGCTTTCATCTACAGAATCTGAAGAATTCTCGAAAAACTCCTCATATTTTTCAAGCCGGTTTGTTTTTGTAACTAAACGGTTTTCGAAAATTTTTAAAAGTTTTTCAATTCTTGTTTTGTCTTTTTTATTTTGTTCTATTATTTCTGGATTTAAATTTGTTTCGTTATCTATTTCGCTCTCTAAATTAACTATATCCTCTTGCATTTTAAAAATATTGTCTTGAATTTTATCTATCTCCGACTGCATTTCTAGCAGTTTAGTTTTTTTACTAAATTTCCGTGTACTTGGTTCAGATTTTACGCTAGATGCTCTTGAAATATGTGAGTTTTGAGAATTTGAAGGTATTTGGAGAGTATTGTTATCATAATTTTGAATATTTTGGACATTTTGTTTGTCATTTTTAAATAATTCAAAAATTTTATTGATCAAATATTTAGCAAGATGCTTGGCAGACAGATCTTCATTTGGTTTGGTTCCAAAAAGACAACATAAACTTTGTAAATGTAGTGGACTTAAAGATTTTCTAACAAATTCTACGTGTTTATCATAATCGTCGGTATTTTCGTGGAAAGTAAAACCAGAGAAGGAAAGTATGCTCCTTTTTAGTGAACTACATGTACTAGTCTTACCATACAGCGCCGAAAAAAAGGATATTTGGAGGCTTTTATCAAGTTTCTTCACTTCCGTCTCCATACCTGGTACATCTTTTAAAATTTTGGTTTGAGAATTCATTATTCCAGTGAAAACTGTTGTTCCTAGGGAAGTTCTTAGGCGAAGGACCACTTTGTATCGGAGAAATGGTCAGAGAGGTGTCTGGTAGGATTCTTAGACTATTTTAATATAAAATGCAGGAAAAGTCAGGTTGAAAACTCTAAAGATTATATTGACAACTAATAATAATAATTTGACAATACTTGTCAAGATAAACAACAATGAACAGCATGTTACAAAAAGAACAAATATACGGAGCGTTCACATCTTCTGTAACAGCAAATATACAAGGTGTTTCATTGATAAAAACAACTCCGACTATGGCATACTTGCGTGAATCACCCTGTACATTTACATTTATGTTCACATAACGCACAACTCAATTCAAAAGTTGACGTGTCTCGGCATTTTTTATAATTTTCTAAAATAATGACATAAAGAATTTTATTCCATAAGTGGTTTCCACACTGTATATATTTTCTTGTAAATTCAAGATCCCTAAAATTCACAAAATAATGAAAAGTGCCGTATTTCGTAATTAGGAAAAATTAATTATCCGTAAATTTTATCTATGGAACAGATATCCTAAATAACAGTTTCCATCCTTCGAAAATAGTATAAATGCCACCTTATTATATAATATATTTTTTATCTAATTCCGCTATCAAATGTGACACTTTACGTCACTTCTTGACGTTAGGTAACGTCACATTTTTCATAACCTTCATATATCGGTTATGAAAAGTAGTTATGTAAAAACTTTACGTAACTGTTTATGTTTCAACATAGAGATACCACATGAGTTTCAAAGAATAATTTATTAATTAGGTAGGTACTGTCAAAACTGACAATTATTCCATTATTTAAACTGTACAATTAACCCATTATTTTAATTCAATAGTATTTTGAGATTTATAAACATTGAAAATATTATTCAGGACACAGTTATTTAAAGTAAGTCAATTTTCTGGGTGAATACATCATAGTAACAATACTTCTAACACCATTTGATTCCACTTCAATATTATCATTGTAATTGAAGATTTTATTGAATATTATGAAAGCGCGGAATTAGATAAAACGTTGTACGTAAACACGTTATGAAGAGAGCGACATTGTTCAACACGCGTAATTTGCAGAACTCGCTAGCGCTCGTTTTGGCAAATATTACGCTTGTTGAACAATATCGCTCTTTTCATAACTAATTACGTAAATATCTATTATTGAGATACTTGGTTTTTTATTAGAAAGTAATATTCATATTATATATGAGTAATTTGCTAAAAATGATTATGTGCTTAGACAAAAAAATGCCATCTTAAATCCGACAATTTCCTCTTCAAAACGCCGTATTACAATTATTTATATCTACATTATAACTGTACAAGAGTTTATAATGTACTCCGCCGCGCTTCAGAAAATAGCGTCGCGCGGATGCGGAACTCATACTTAGTTTACCGAATTTTTTCCGGACAAACCATTGCTCGGACGAAAGAATCGCAAGAGACATTTTTTGTTGCAAAACACTCCCCCTACACAGTGGTATTTTTATTTCACTCTACTTTCCTCCCAGCGCGAAATATTGAAAAATTTCGAAAAAAAAAGTTTTTTGATTTTTTTTTTCTAATTTGGGAAATCGATATGCTGGTAAACTTATTTTTATATTAATCTACATACTTTAAGGTACTTATGAAAAAAAATCCGTATTGCTAATTACTTGTTGTTGTTATCCCTATCGTCTGGCCTATTTGTTGTTTCTTTTTTGTGTAAGATTATTTTTGTTTTCAAAATATGTATAACTCAGTTTGGTGATTTTGTGTATTGAAGTGTGTCTCGCGTCTATTTTAGAATCGTTTACGATTTAAAATCGACCAATTTCCTCAGCGTCCTCAACTTAATTCTTAATTTTTTTTTAAACTATATTCAAAGACTCCCTCAATTTTAAATCTCATTATTCCTTCGGTATTCATTAATATAAATCAATATTACAACTTGCTTAAAGTGATAATAAAGGTAAATAATTGCTACTCCAAAAGAAACCTGGCGCATCTAAAACCGTTTTGTACTTAAACTTTTTCCATTGACTCCACCGTAATTATGTTTTTCTTTATCTTGGTTAGTTTAATTTATGACTAGTAGTAGAATAAAAAAAGTACGGCCTTTTCCAACCGCCAGGAAACTTTATGGTTTTCCTTGAAACTATAACAAAGGTGTTTTAAGCTGTTTAAAATAACGTTTTATTTTATGAATTAGATGTAGCTTTTAGTAAAAGCAACCATTGTTGAAAAAACTAGCAAATTATCAGTATTTCCAAATACAATGTAGTCAGTTTTACGTAAAATAATCATTTTAAACTTGATTGTTCAGTAGGTATTTTGTAAAACGGTCCTAACCAAAGCTTAGTGAAGGAATATTCCTTGATCTGGGCTATTCTGACAATTTAGCTGAAGTTTTTAAAGACTGTATTATTACCGATCGTATACAACATGGCATAAATCTTATAACCACTTGGTCTGCGGAAGAATTGCTGCCAGCGGATCGTAACAAGACGACACCTGTTCCAATCACTAGCAATAGGAAATGAAAAATACATCCTCCGAAGATGGAAGGAAAACCCATCTCTTTCTCAGAAGAGGTTGAGTATCTAGAAGTCGTTTTTGATAGAACACTGGGAAAACATAGGGTCTGAAGCCTTTTGGTTATTATTACCTCTGCTTCACTAGTTTGTATAGAGATCACGGGTGCAATGGGATCATGTCCTAGCGCCACCTAAGAGGTAGTAGACCGGTGGCCAATGACACATGCAGGCTTTACTGAAGAAGGTTCTAAAGGAGCCTTCACATGTCCGGAACCGTTTGGTGGCTGTATATTTGCATATTTTTGAAATCCTCTTAATGAACCGATTCCAACAAACCAAAATAATGTATGGTCAATTATGAATTATACAGGGTGAAATTTTAAAATTAATAATTTATTACACTTGAAATATTGGTACCTACTTTTTTAAATTAGCTAAATATGGATTTATCAAAAATCTAAACTATCTAATTATTAGACGTATTTGTATATTAAACAAAACCTGCTACGCCCATGAATTTTATCATAAATACCTAAAAATTGCCTAAAAACGCCAATAATTAGACAAAATCGGTAAATAATGTGGATTGTTTTCTATTCTGTCAGTTGTTGATGTGTTGACAGTTTATACTAAAAAAGTAAAATCTTTGTCAAACACTCTTTCCTTGTCGACATAACAATGAAATATTTAACTGAGACTCACCGAATTGAGATTTTAATAATGATCGGTTACGGGGATAACTGCAGAAGTCAAGATGAAGTGGCAAACTTATTTAATCACAGGTATCCCGAATTGCCTAATATTTCTCAAAGTACTGTGTCTAAAATTCATGCACAATTCAGAGAACTTGGACATGTCAAACCATTGAAAAGAAAACCACACTTCGTTGAAGATGATGTGAAAGTGGATATTTTGTTAAGTGTCGAAGAGAATCCAACTTAAAGTACACGTCAAATTGCCCGTGAAAATAATATTAGTCATACAACAGTTCTAAGATGTCTTCATAAAGAAAAACTTCATCCCTACAAATTAACTTTTGTGCAGGAGTTAACACAAGACGATCCAGATCGTAAAATGGATTTCTGCGAAAGATTGATGAATAAGCTGAACAGAAATGAGATAGCTCTTGGTACCATTCTTTTTTCGGACGAATCAACATTCACATTGAATGGAGAGGTAAACCGACAGAACTGTAGATAATGGTCAGCAGAGAATCCTAATTGGATGCGTGAGACACATACTCAGTACCCTCAAAAGATGAACGTTTGGGCCGGCGACCATATTATTGGTCCTATATTTATAGATGGAAATTTGACAGCTGAAAAATATTTAAATATGCTTAGAAATGAAGTTATTCCTGCGTTGGCAAACTTATATCCCAACGCAATAGATCCTAGCTTACCGAATGAAAATGTTTGGTTCCAGCAAGACGGGGCAACACCCCATTATGCTTTAATGGTAAGAACTTATTTAGATGAAATCTTCCCCAATAAATGGATTGGACGAAGAGGTACTATTGAGTGGCCAGCTAGATCGCCAGACCTTACGCCATTAGATTTTTTTCTGTGGGGTTATATCAAGAACAAAGTATATGCAACACAACCATGCAACTAGCATTGTAGACCTCAAAGAAAGGATAACTACAGAGATACGGAATATTTCACGTCAAACTTTAACCAAAGTTAAGTAGGAGTTTTATAGGAGACTGTGCTATTGCCAACAACTAGGTGGAGAACATTTTGAGCATTTATTTTAATGTATTAAAATCAAATACATCAGGAATTTTATGTATGTGTTTAATAACTAAAAATAAAAATTTTATTAAGAGGATTTCAAAAATATGCAAATATACAGGGTGTTTAATTAAAAAAAACAACACCGACTATGGCATACTTGCGTGAATCACCCTGTACATTTATATTTATGTTTACATAACGCACAACTCAATTTAAAAGTTGACGTGTCTCGGCATTTTTTATAATTTTCTAAAATAATGACATAAAGAATTTTATTCCATAAGTGGTTTCCCCACTGTATGGAAATATTTATTACTCCAAGCTTTATTGAGTATATCTTTTTACCTTTGTAATTTATTTTCAATTAAGTATCATATTCCAACCAAGCTAAGTACTATTTTTATTATTTATTCAGTTTTCATATCAAATTTTTACAATTTTACGGTATTTTTTTTATATCAAAACTTGTTTTGACTTTTGTAAACTCACATTTTGTTCACAAAAATGTGACATTTGGTTACCACTTTTGCCATTGCATGTGGCCAATGATGATTCGAATTTTACACATACCTTGATCCCTCATTGGACCCGGCAATATCTCACGTAATTCTCAATTCTAGTTCAAAAAGTCTCTACCTAGACAATATCCTCTTATTGAATCATCCGGTAGCTTATAGCAACTGTCTCGGGTTGAAAATATGTCGTATCATTTGACACGAAGTGGATGACCCTGCATAAAAGACCAGCACAAAAGGCTGTTTATGTAACACACGTGGTCGTTGCAAATCTGCATATATTTCAATTCGAAATTTCTCCAGATACTTCAAACGTTAGTCATGTTAAATATAGTTATAAATTTCATAACAGGCAGCTGACATTAAAAATTCAATATTCAATAGAACTAATGGTCTTAACAGAATTAGAAATTTAGCGTCAGACAAAGAGTTTAATAATTCTAAGCGGTATCAATTATGGTGACGACAATGATCTCAATAGATTTCAATCTTAATGGGACCTCTCACTTTTCGATTATTTTTTTCCTTTTCTTGTGCGTTGCCATGCCGACGATTGTAATATTAATAGTGAGAAATATTATAATACAGAGTGAGTGAATCTATTTAAAGATGATTTTAGACAAAAAGTGTCAATTTTACTTTTTTGGAACTATAGTTCTTTACGTTACGCTACGTTATGTTACGTTGCTTCGTTATGTGCCTTGCTTGCGTGCTTGTGCTCTCTCCTTAGTCTCTCTCTCGTTTACGAAGCAGCGATTTATATGCTCCGGCCGGGATTCGAACCCGGGCCGCCCGCGTGGAAGGCGAGCATTCTACCACTGAACCAGCGATGATATATTAAAATTCTATGCAAAGCTGGTATTCGCAGTGCTGGTGATCTACTCGAATTTGTTCGGATACATTTTTACTATTATTTCTATAAATTTTTTTTGCGCGGTTGATCTTTTTGTTCATTTCGAAGAAATTTAAATTATTTTATTCGGAATTTATTTCAATACGATCGCGCAAAAAATGGTATAAGCATCTCGAACGTTAAGGGTAATTACAACGTTTGTATGTAGATTCCTCTCGTAAAATTGGACAAAATGATATGAGGATTAAGGGGTCTAGCACATTTACTTTTCGAAATACAGGGTGTTGAAATTTTGAAAACTTGAATGTTTTTATTCGATAACTTTAAAATGGATGGATAAATTGATTTGACATTTGGCAGGTTGTTTTTAAATGTAAAAGGGCATATTTTGAAAGAATTAGTAGTTTGTGCAACCAGTGTGGATATAATGGCCATATCGCACGAGGACGAAGTTTGAGCACGACGCCGTGCCGTGTATTACATAATTTTTGCTTAAAAGGAACTAAAGTTCCTACCGTGTGTCCCGCGACACGTTCTACCTTTTTTGCAATACATTTATCCATACACCTAATTTGAACAATGTACACAAAAAGTTATACAAAGTGCGCTCAAAGACTTCGTACCAAACACTCATGATATGATAGAGAGCCTCAAAATAATGATAGTACTTTCTGTAAAATTTTTATTCTACGCCCATGTCTGTAAACGTCAAAAATCGCACTGTCAACATTCCTTGTAAATGACATTTAACAACAACATGCACGTAATGATATCTTATAACATACGCGTGCGTTTTGAGAAGAAAACTTAAACTTCTTGGATTATTTACATACTTTCAATCAATGAAAAAAACATAAAAGCTTTTAGCATTAAAGAAATACATTTTAGATTAAAAGAGTGATGCCCCTAAATGTCGGCAACACATTATACAATTTCTAAAAAAAATAATACGTGTTTTCTTGATATGGAAATAAGCGTCATCTCATTTATGCTGTCAATTTTTGTAACAAAATATAGTATCCGAATATTTTCTCAACTTTACCTACGAATATGTCTGTTAGTAGTAAAAAAGATGAAATTTTGAGCACTCAGAAGAAAATAGATGAGCGTAGAAAAAGTATAGTACGTTACACGAGTTGTAATCCCATTACGCACTCATGAAATTTTTGCATAAACTTTTTCATTTCGTGTAATGGGTTACTTACAACTCTTGTTACGTAATATACTATTTCCTTAAGCCTTTCGTTAACGAGCTATAGGGCTCTTAAGTTGGGAATTAGAAATTATAATTATTAAATGACTTATTGAATATTGTAGAAGGCTCCTTCAGTTCCAATAATTTGTTTGGGGCTTTCTCAGAATTATAATCATTGATTATGCAGGTCCTTTTGGATCCTGTTATTTCTTCCGGCGACAAATATGGACTCTTAGAAAGAAACGTGCAGTCTTTAAAGCATAGATTAAAATCATGACACCCATCCAAAGCCTAAAACATTCTGTTTTGGTACCGCGCGACACCACTAGCTTGTGATGAATCTTCTGCAGAGTTGGAATCATCTGGTTTCAGTCAGAATAATATAATTTCCAGTTTTTGTTACCTAGGACACTCTGTAGACAAAGTTTCTACCTTACACAAAATGTTACACCTAATTTTTACTCTGGCGGAGGCAATTCCGCGGATCCTGTCATTTAATAGTACTTGGTTTGTTCCTTAGAAAATAATTACTGCCTTCTCAAACGATTCCAACAATCATAATTCATCAAATTTTTTACTATTCTTCATCAAAGAAAAACAATAGTAGTTCCTACACTTCAACGCAGCGGGGTTTCTTTTAAATGAGAAATAACATGGAAATAAATATGGTAGTGTCATAATGTTTAATCTTTGATTTATATCTCATTGTGATGCCGAACTGCCAGCTTAGGTTACATTAGTTACCAATTATGGATGCGGCTATAGTGTTTTTTCTTCTTTTATATCTTCATTCAGGAAATGAAGAGTCAGAAAAAATACTAGCTGATTTTTAGTATCATATTATCAGTTGTCTCCATTCCAAGTTGACTATAATATTGTTAGAATGTCATACAAAAGAGATTTCATCTCACATTATATCAAGAATATGATCTACTATGAAATCGCATGCGCCAAAATGTTTCAGCTGTGTTTCAGTGTTATAGCACAGAATACAACAGCCAAACAAGAAATGAAAGCCGGCGTAAATCCTTTGATGTTTTGGGGGCAAAATTTCGTGAACTTCAAACTGACGTTGACAGATAACGGATCAAGTTACACTGAGAAAATTGTTCACAAAATATAAATTAAATGATAACTACACGCAAAAAAGTGAAACCAATGAATCTCAACTAATAATTGTTTATTTTTATGACTTGTTTCGACAGTTTTAATTATTCAACTCAATTTATGAATTGTTTAAGTTAATTTAACAGCTTAACAAATATTGTGAAAAATATTATAAATATAATTTTTAGCTTCTGTTTTTGGAGTAGATACCATCCATTATTAAAAATAATGAGCCATTGTTTAACCAAATGATTCTTATTCTCTATATTGTTATCGAAATTATATGTGTAAGTATGTTTTTATGTAGCACTATATGTAGGATAGGGTAAGTCTAAAAACCAATACAATAATAATAAACATAGATTCAAAAGTTTTGCATCACCCTAAATCTCCGAAAAAAAAATGTGTTCATTATAAATGGATCAGAGATTAATCAAATAATTAGTTTCAATAAAAAAAAAACATGTATATTTGTCAAAAATTTTTATTATCCAATAATAAACTTGCTTTAAACATAAAAAGTATTCTTAGAAATTGAATAAATTAAATACAAATTAATTCTTTTTAAAGGAGAGGTTAAGTGAGAACCTGCATGAGAACTTTTAATAAAGAGTATTTCCACCTCTAGAATTTATGCAAGCTTGAAGTCGCCTGCCCATGCTGTTTACCAAATTATTGATATTCGGTTGAGGAATATTTCGCCATTCTTCTTGGGCCGCATGAACGAGCTCTTGTACACTCCTGGGTGGATTTCTGCGTGCTGCCACTGCCATGACAAGCATGTCCCAAGCATGTTCTATGGGATTCATGTCAGGAGATAGGGCCAGGCCAGTTCAAACGATCGATCCCTTCAGTTTCAAGATACTCATTTACAGCTCTGGTCCGATGAGGTCGGGCGTTATCGTCCATAAAAACGAAGGAATTGCCAACAGCTGCGCGCCATAGTCTCACGTGAGGATGTAGAACCTCTCTGAGATACCTATCACCAGTCATTGTTCCCTCCACATGAATTAATTCTGTGCGATCATTTAACATGATACCAGCCCAAAACATAGCACTTCCTCCTCTGAAGGGCGGCACGGGGCGAGCATGGGCAAGCTGAGCAACTCTCGTTGGATCCCGCCACACACGTATTCGATGGCTATCTTGTACCAAACAAATCCTTATCTCGTCGGAAAAAAAAACACCGAATTCCAAAATTCTTCAGGCCAGGCCGCGTGTTCTTGAGCCCACTGTAGTCGGTGAACTCTGTGCTCAGGTTGTAGTCTGGGCACTCTTATTGGTCGGCGACACCTCAAACCTGTCACAAGTATTCGTCTTCGTAATGTCGAGATCGATACTTGAACTCCCAACGCATGTCTCATATCTCTTTGGAGTGCTGGTATTGCCATGGTTGGGTTTCTTCGGATAGCTAAGTGGATATAGCGGTTCTGCGGCTGATTAGTAACACGCCTTCTACCGCTTCTAGGTCTATCACGAAGAGAATTGGTCTGGAGATACTGGTTCCATACACGAGGCACATCACTTTGCCAAACGCCAACTTTGTTTGCCACGAACCTTTGAGAATGACCTTCTTCAACTAAAGCCACCATTCTTGCAAGGTCAATCTCACTTATGACTTGACGATTCATGTTTGCACTTAAAATCGTAAAAATCAAATGCCTTGAATGTTAAAATGATCGCACTAAAAATGTTATCTTACAAAAACAACTGTAAACATCTGTATAATGTGGAACATATTGAAATGGTAAACATTGATAAACAAGCCAACAAAAAATTGTTAGCACAAAAAAATTCCTTCGCATCCAAAGAAGGTGATGCAAAACTTTTGAATCTATGTGTATATTATATATTTATAATATCAGTTTACAATAGAAAGAATTTCAGTATAATGATGATATAAAACTACAATAAGTATGGTGCTTGAATATAAAATTTTTTTTATTTATATATTTAAAAGTTACACTTCACCAGATTCTGAATTAAGTTTTACACCCAGAGAAAATGTACTGATATCTGTGACAACGAAGTTATAAAAAAGAAGCGAGAGTAAACTTTTCTCCATAGATATCGAAGTTTTATTGTGTTTTTCAATTATTATCATCCACATCACTTGAATGACAGCCACGAATTGCACAAGTTTTTGGGGCCATAACTAATAAATGTAATTTTGTAAACAAATTTTATCGTTCAAAACACAAAAAAATATGTAAATAATCAAAAAGCTTACAACAAAGATAATTTTTTGGTACACAATAAAATCACATGTCATTGACATATAACGGGCTTAAAATGGCGACTGTCAGACATGCGCACTCAGAAAACGAATTGTAAAATAGCACAAGCTTCGTTTCTTCTTGGGATGGTGTATTCTGTGGTTATAGTACATTCAATAGCCTTCTTTGTGCGCGTCATCGTTTGTGACGTATATCCGGGTATGCCGTTTATTTCATTTGCTATTTTGACATATAGCTAACCTTAAATTTTATCAATAAAATCATCAGAATCGTATTCAACCAAATTCGAAAAGGCTATGAAACTAATAACTACCAGCTTCTTTTTCTAACTGAAAATACTTGAGAGCTTTCGAAATGTTGATGTTTTTCCGTGTATCTAAGCATTTTTTTGTATTTTTTGATTGAATCAAAATTATCCAGCTTTCCCTCTTCAAGAGCAGCGAGGTAGTAAGGCTGCACTATGGCGAGGCAAATATTTTAAGATTTAAAGCCACTAGAGCTTTTTAATAGAGCAAAACTCATCGGAAACTGGAAGAGGTACACCTACTACAAGGAAATTTGAAAAGCGAAAAGAAATAGTATTGATCCAGCTAAGAAAAGGTTAAAGTTGGGTTACATACCAGAAGAATGGAAATATGTACAGTTGCAGCTAACGAGATATTAAAGGTAATATTGCAAGATGGACAAAACTGAAAAGATGCGTTACTTGAAAAAATTCGGAACATCTGTTTTTGTTGGGCTTGAGCATTTCTGATTTTTATCAATTTGCTTTTTTTGGGTTGTTATTATTATCAGGTATTTAATTTCCTCTTGGTTATGTAATAACTGGAATGGAAGAATCATTCAAGCAACAATAAACGACTACCTATAAATCTTGATTTATACCAAGTGTTCAATTTTTATCAATAAATATGCAAAGGTTCAGCTGAATAAATTACATTTTATGGCACTACTGGTGTTTTTTTAGAGTTTTCCTAAATACGAGGGGAATTTTAAGAAGCAATATAAGATTTCTCTAAAATAATTCTGAAGGCGTCACTTTTTGGAAAAAAAATTAAAAAACACGTCAAAAACTCATATAAAGGGGGATGTCTTTTTGATCATGTAAACGTTGTAACTTTTAACTCCTCACCTACATGGTTACCACTCCCAATTTCTTAACTGGAACACCCTATACATTATTGGATTGTTTCTGGGGTTATTTATCGACATTCTTGAATAATTATCTGACGTAAATCAATATATAGATGTTGGCTGAGTGGCATACATTTTGGTTTTAAGATATCCCTATGAAAAAAAGCATAGGGAGGTTAAATCAGGTGACCTATGGTCGGAGCAACTAAACCTAATTCTTGAAGATTGGGCATGGAATATAAAAAGGCAAGAGCTAGTTGTTAAGGCAAATAATTATTTGTTGTGAATTTTGGTAACAATGGAAAAATATTGCAGTTTGATATTTTATTTGTTTCTCTTCTTAATAATTTGTATCGCCAACCGTCAGTAAAGCCATCAATTATCAGATTGATTTCCGGAAGTAAACAAACAGTTTACCTTCCTTTACTTTATATGCCGCATTTGCGGCAGGTAAAGTGACATAGGCGGCAGCTAAATATTTTGACTTTGACATTACTCGAAAATCATCATCTGTCAGTGTCACGCTTCTCCCTATTACGGCTCCATAATAACAAATTATTGTTGTAACTTCTTTGACTACAGAAATTAACTTCAGGGTGTACCTTCAATTTAAATATAACAAATAATAAGTAGATTTGTTCTATATGTGCTGTTTACTTTGTCATAATAAAATGCAATGAAATATACCTCAGTTTCTTATATTCTGAATTCTGAGCAGTTGGCGATAAAATTTTGTATGCACCACGTCAGTAAAGTGTCTTCATCGGTCTCACTTTACTGCCTTGGTACATAAATAACTATTGACCACTACGAGCTGAGAAGTTGTCAATTGTTGCTTCTTCTAGCCAACTGAGAAGTTGAATTTCTCTATTAGTGGTTGATCATTTTTCCTATTATTAACCTAGGTCAATAATTTGAGAATCCAGGGATATTAGTTCAACACAAACGTGTGCAACATAGTTTTGTATACCCAGGAGATTGTCTTTAACATGTTTGCTGCTTGAAATTACCTATCAAGATAAAATTATTTGAATAAAAGTGCCATTAGTTTAAAATTAGCGCTCAACCAAAAATGACTGATGACATAACGAGTACGTTAATAATATATTGAAAACAGACAGTGCTTGTAAGCCAGACGACGGGGTAAACGCTTCTCGTGGTGCGTTTGTGTATTATTCTAAATTTTTTTCTTAAATTTGGATAGTAGTCGGAAAATTGTATATACACAATGGTGGTGAAGACATTTATAACCCTTGTACCTCAATGCGTTTGGGGAAAAGCCCCTCTCATTGGTAGATTGTACAACTAGTGCGCAAAGCGTCACTTTTCCAACGAGCGCAAACCTGGCGAGTGGGAAAAGTGATTTGCGCACAGGTTGTACACAATATTTTTTCTACAACCACATTTATTAATGAAAGAACTGCTTGCTTTGCGTATAAATATTTGTGTAGAAAAGCGTGTTTTGCATAGTGGTTGTAGGAAAAATAATGTTGGTGCTCGGTCAATGATAATAGTCTTCACCACCTTGGTGTATAATATACTATAGTTTATTTACGATAAAAAGACGATGACGTTACAAAACAAAATATTTTGATGTTGCCAAGCTTCAGTTTTTTCCTTCACTTTACGAAAATTAGAAAAATCCGAGGAAAAATCTAACCTAACCCAAGATTGAAAACATTCAATTATTTACATATAATATGTAGGTAACAATGATTGATAGAGGAAAATCACCTAATATGGAATACCATTTTGTTTTTGGGATATAAAAAAAAACTTCATATAAATTAAATCAGTTTAATGTTTTTACTAATCATACATTTATATGTAGTAATTAACAGTCTTTGATCAAATATATTAGTTATCAAATTAAAATCTAACACAAAAAACAAAATCACAAATGAGTAACCAAATATGGAATAGGTATCCATATATGGAATATAAGCAGAAATCAACATAACAATAACAAAAATGGACATTAATATCTTTGAGATCAATTAAATAATAGATATTTACGTAATTAGTTATGAAAAGGGCGATATTGTACAACAAGCGTAATATTTGCCAAAACGAGCGCTAGCGAGTTCTGCAAATTACGCGTGTTGAACAATGTCGCACTCTTCATAACGTGTTCACGTACAACGTTTTATCTAATTCCGAGCTTTCATAATATTTAATAAAATCTTCAATTACAATGATAATATTGAAGTGGAATCAAATGGTCTTAGAAGTATTGTTACTATGATGTATTCACCCAGAAAATTGACTTACTTTAAATAACTGTGTCCTGAATAATGTTTTCAATGTTTATAAATCTCAAAATACTATTGAATTAAAATAATGGGTTAATTGTCAGTTTAAATAATGAAATAATTGTCAGTTTTGACAGTACCTACCTAATTAATAAATTATTCCTTGAAACTCATGTGGTATCTCTATGTTGAAACATAAACAGTTACGTAAAGTTTTTACATAACTACTTTTCATAACTGATATATGAAGGTTATGAAAAATGTGACGTTACCTAACGTCAAGGAGTGACGTAAAGTGTCACATTTGATAGCGGAATTAGATAAATATAATATTGTAACGTTTATTCTAATTTATATTTACAATTAATTTATATGTACAGATTTATATTGAAATACAGTCCTTATTTAATAATTTATATACACACTAAACACACACTAACTATAATTTATATGAGAGTCACTTTATCGAGGCGCGATTGCTTTCTTTCAGTATCAACACTAATTGACTAACTAACTCCGCTGCGATGCTCGTCGCCTATTTATACTCGCACGTATGTTTTTCTAGGAACCTCTAGAACTCGAAGTTTTGGTGGATGCGCCGGGTTTTTCTAGATGTTACGTTTTCCAGATCATTCTTGAAAATAAGGCGGAGGAGCCATAGTCGTCTCATATGGGAATTTCACTGGGGGCACTAATTGAGCACATTAATGCAGCAGCTCGCGTAACAATATATTGTGATAAATGAAAGAAGTTACATAATTACTTGCAAAAGTCACAGAGCACAGAGCCCACACATCAAGCATTTTATTTAATATTCCATGATTCCGAGCGACTGTCCAAATTTGGATTTTGATACTGGTTCAGACTCTTCTAAATATATTTTGAAGTCCCAATATTTTAATGACAAAAGATCACAAAATGGTGAAATAAACATAATACCGATATACTAAATAGTATAACACTTACGTAAACAAACATAACAGCTGGTAATACTCGTTTATTACTTACCTTTAAAATTTTCTGCACGACAACAAAACAAAACACGCCTGCCACACGTGAAGCATTCGCGCAACTGACTCGATGGTGTGGGTGCGATAGTTAGTAGACCGAATGAAACAGAAGATGGTCGAGTGTTGCGTTTCATACTTATAGTCTTAGAGAAATGAACGCATTCCATATTAGGATACTATTCCATATTTGGTGACTTTTCTCTAATAATGAATACAAATAGCGAATACTATTACTTACGTCTCTTCGCTTACAGCAATAAGCGCGAGAAGCGGGCCCCCATTTGGGCATTCTAGTTCAAAATAGCTTAAGAAAGATGTTACAATCTTTTGTTTTTGATAGAACATGGTGAAAACGTTGCAATTACTATTATTATTTTTTTGGTTCTAGAGTTTGATTTTTGACTACCCTTACTTTGATAATTTTCAAAAAAGGAGTGTTTCTGTTTTTCAAGATATGTTTCCTTTTCACCTCAAAATTTCCACCGACATGCGAAATGTGTCATTATCGTATTGATTGATAATTCATTTATTTATAAGTTAAATTTTCTCCCGAATTCAACCTCCCTCGTATTTAAAGATGTTCATATTTTAATTTCCCAATAAACCAGCTAGTGCTAGTGCTCACCAAGTTCAGGACCTTATAAATCACGATTTACGGACTTTCTTTGTTATGTGCGGATTCCAATTATCATATGATCGAATTATACGAACTATGCGGAAGGTATATTATTATTATTATCATTATATAGACACTACGTGTGAATATTGTAAAATCCAATTTGTTCTTCTTGCTTAGTCATCCATAACTAATTTCGGTGGACACCGTCTATGTCCTCGCGGTCAATATTTAATATATTGCTTATTCAAAAAACATTGGCATTGGTTAACTTTTTTCAGTACTCAGTAATGGTAGGCTAGAAACATAACGTTTTCGATACAACATGTTGGAAAATTCATCTATCACAATAAGCTTATTCTTCCTTCTTCTTTCAATTAAAATTTGTTATTAAATTTTTTTTGAGCTCAATTGATGTTTTGATCCAGGAGTGAGACATCCTAAGTCAGTGACAGAAATAGTAATTATCAGTATTTCATTATTATGCGAGTCTAGTAAATTACTTACCGACGTCTTAGCCCTACATACATTTAAGTGGTCCAAAATAATATATTACTCCATTCATTACACCAAGGGAACAAAAAAAATATTTTTTTGAATGAACAGAACCGAACAGAACAATATAAAAAGTAATAAATAGCATGAAAACAATTTCACCAAAATCCAAATTATATTTTAAACTGATCGAGAAGTATAAATGTCACTTTTGACATTTCGTTCATTTCGAAGAAATTTAAATTATTTTATTCGAAATTTATTTCAATAGGTACGATCGCGCAAAAAATGGTATAAGCATCTCGAACTTTAAGGGTAATACCGGTCTCCAGCAAAATTACCTATGTCATTTGAAAAAATAACCATCTCGTAAAAGAAAAGAAGGACAATGTCTAGAAAATTGAGGAACGACATAGCTTACCTTACCTTAACGTTTTTTGAAAAGTTGAGCAACGGAAAACACTTAAGCGCACTCGCCCCCTACGGATGACTGCTCGCTTTGGACACGAGGCTTACCGACAACCTAGGAACGAGCACTTTCCCACAATGTGGTACTACGTGCTTCCGTGAAGGAAAAAGTCAACAAGTTGGTATATGTGGAGTATAAGAAAGGCTGTCGACCGGTAAACAACCCTTACCGTTCTTAATACTTAATATACTATTAAAAGTAATTAAAAAAACTACTCATTTATTTTTACACGTGATAATAATTTTTCAAACACTTGAAAAGTTTGCCGGAGGTACTACTGACCATCTTCCACTGTTCGCCGGCATCAAAATTATTGCATGCCTATTGGCGATCCCACGGAGAGTCGCTGGCGATCGACTATGCATACTGGTGTTAGTTTCAACTGATTCTGGTAGATATATATTTCGTAGAAAATCAAAATACAAATACAACGGTTTAGCGAAGTGATTACATAGTTAGAAGAGAAGAAAATTCGGTAGGCGAAAAATTGTTGTGTGCCACACATGCAGAAAACGCTTTAGCAGCCCTCGCTTCGCTATATGCTCGCTCGTGCACCTAATAGGCTTGGGCTGCTAAAACTCATTTTCTGCCTTTGTAACACAATATACTATATACTTGTTATGTAAATATCTGCAAAATCAGTTACAAAAATCATGGTGGAAAGTTAAATTTATATTTATAGTATAAATTGTTTTTACGAAATTAGTTGACACGTTCGTTAAAGACAGTCATTATAATACATGTCAGACAAAATTGCAACAAATTGCTAGAAAGCATAACTAGTTTTTCAGTATTGGTAAATAAATATCGAAATTTTTATAAGTAGATCAAGTATCCAATATAAACCAACGGAATTTCCATTTATTTTAATAAATATCATTGACTATAAGTAAACTAAGAAGCCCTATAGCTCGTAAACGGAGAGCGTAAGGAAAATTTTTTATTTAAAGTATATTTTTTGGTTTTGGCATGAACGTAGAAAAAATATTGTATGCAACTCGTGCAAAAAGTGTTAATTGCACTCAACGTGTTGACACTTTCACGTTGCGCGCAATAAACACTTACTTTTTCCACAAAAAACAATAGTCACTGTATCATCGCTGTTTTTGGTCCTGGGACACTTTGTATACAAAGAATTCGAAAAAAAATTGTTAGGCATGAAAAAAAGTCGAGATTCAAATTTAAAATTATCTCGTAAAACTTCTACTTGTATATTTCTTTACAGCTTGATCGCAATTAATTAGAACAATTCAACTGGTTACTGATTTCATTCTCCAGTGACTAGCTTTTCAGATTCCACCTTTCGTGATTCAGTAATTCGTTCTGTGTATGTTTAAACAGTTGTTAACTTGAAAACATTTCGAAATTATACACACAGCGAAAAATATCAATGAATATTTCATAAAAGACCAGATCGTTCATTAAATCGTTTCACGATATGAAATAATTCCGTCGAGCGTATACAGCGGAAAAATGACGAAATTAGATACCTACAAGCTAGTAGTTGAATTAAACAAACGAAGTAAATTGCTGAAAAACGAAGTATAGTTTGGCAAGTTTATCTGTAGCTACGGGGCGTCGGTGAGAGGCGAGGAAAAACATGGCGTATATCTGTCAAACGTACAAATGGCGTACGGTACCTATTTTACCAAGTAAAACTGAAATTACAAAGGTAACTGACAATAGAAACGCCACTGGATAAATCAATATCAGTCAATTGACGAAGTGAGAGGGAAGAACATACGCACGCGCTTGCCAATAAGAAGTCAGCTGGTCCATAAAAATCACCAATTATGTAATTCGAGTGTGTGGTCATTATGGTTTTCGTACAACGCTGCCAGAGCTTCAAAAAGCCCATAACAAATTTGAAAAAGTGTTCTCTTTTAATATTCATGAATTGGAAAATAATGTTAATATAATAAATCCAAGGAAACAAGCACATTATAAAATTAACGTTCAATCATATTTTTAATATTGTTAATAATAAAAAGACCCATTTATAATTATTATCACTACATAATCAGTACTTCAACATTTTTCATAGTTAAACGTGGCAATGTCGAATGGCTTCGACTGCATTCCTTTCACGGTTTCAGATAAACTTGCCAAAGTATAAACAACCACTGGACTCTTGAACAATAACAAAGGAAAAACTTGTTTACTGAGATTTTGTACAGTTTCGGTCAATTAATACCCGAAGAATTAATTTCCATCTACCTTCCATGGTGTTATCACAGTATATGAACCAACCAGTAGTATATCTCTCATAAATTTCATTCATAAATTGCCAGAGCTTTTGATAACCTTAAACGGATCGTTTTACGATTCATTTTACCATAGGCGTAGGTGCATACGTTTTAAAATGACTTGAACGTGTTAAATGTTTTTTCTTGAATATTGTAGAACAGTACACTGATGAGTTAATAAAACAATAGTCTTATACAAAATATTTATTGGTTTTTCCATATTACAATTTTCATTTTGTTATGATTTTTAAAATTTTCATTGACAAATTTTAATGTGTAATGTAGTCGTACCCTGAAGAAAAGTTTTATTAAATATTTTATTGGAAAATCAACACAAAGATGTACAAACTCTGTTGTTTGACTAATATTTATAAGTGATTCAACAATATTATCTTCCGTAGCAACTTTCTCAAAAGTCATTTGGATTAATGTTTCTAATAATGAGATGTATATTACAAAAATTTCATGCGGCATATTCAAGTCTCCAAAAGTATCCTTATTCGTATTTTCATAAGCTCTAAGGTAACAGTATCAAGACGAATCGTCTAAATTCTGATACGCTTGTGAATACGTCTCACATACGCTGCATGTATGAATTTCCGAACATGTTTCAATTGAATAACCACAAAAGTAGCGAACAAAATTCTTTTCCAATAAATCATGTGTCTGAAAGTATTTAGGCATTGCAGTATTTGATGAAAGGAATATTGTTGGAATAGCCTTTTTTAAAAGAAGTTTTCTTTTATGAGGTTGCATAATCATGTCTGGTTAAAAATGAGCACCACATAAACGATGACTACTATTGTATAGAGTTTA
>CAJUYH010001846.1:0-18451 GCA_910591685.1 Galerucella tenella
TATATTAAGCAATTTCTTGAAAGACGCATATTTTTACTTTTTATCGGTACCTCAAAGTTTGAAATCAGTGCACAGAAAGCGAAGTTAGATAACTTTAACTGGGATACTGTAATGATTCAGATATCTTATTAATAAATAATAATAAAGGAGGCGTTAATATGTCACATCACAAAAATATTGCGATCATTGACAGAACGTCACATTGTGTAAGAACCAGTTAGAACAAGATGGTATTTTGAACCAAAATGTTTGCTTTCAACAAGACGGGGCTCCACCCCATTATTCCAACATAGCAAGAGAATCTGTTAACCAACAATTTGGAAATAATTGGATTGGTAGGACTGGTCCAATAGAATGGCCTCCAAATTCCCCAGACCTGACTGTCCCAGATTTTTTGTATGGAGATTTGTGAAAGATAGAGTCTACAACACGATGCCTGCTACTATTGAGGAATTAAAAAATAACATACGGCAGGTAATGGAAAGTATTCCTCTTGAAATGCTGACTACAGCATTTGACAACTTGGTTCGATTCCACAAATGTATAGACCAAGAAGGAAGACACATCGAACATTTGTTTTAGAGTGCCCTTAAACATGTTTCTATTTGTTTTTTACAGTTCACTTAGCTAATATAAAGTTCCAACTTTATATCTAAATCATTACAGTATCCTAGTTAAAGTTATCTAACTTCGCTTTCTGTGCACCGATTTTAAACTTTGAAGTACCGTTATAAAGTAAAAATATGCGTCTTTCAAGAAATTGCTTAATATACAGGGTGTCCCATTTAAAAAATTACATCTACTGTATTCTGAAAATACGCCACATTTCTAGCGGGTAAACCGGAAGTAGGCCATTTATATAAATGTGTCACAACAAAACTCACGGTAATTTTAAACCTAACTGTGGAAACCGCATCTTATTATCCAGAACCGTTTCGAAGATATAAGCTCTTAAAAACAGTCAGAATATAATGAGATGTATATCAATTTTTTTTTCTAAAGCTTCTCGACAATTTTCGTGGACTCGGAAAAAGTTAAGCGTATCTGTATACAAAAGTATTATTAACATGTATAGTTTCATTTATTTATATATGATCCTCAAATTGTTTTTTGAGCGTACCGTAAGCAAAACTAAGTGAAGAATTGAAGCAAAAAAGAGGAATAAACATGTAATACAGACTGAGCGCTTCACAGAAATATGCCGTCCAGAAACAAAAAAAACTTTTTCGGTCAGATTAAGAGAACCCACCAACATTTTTGTCAGATTAAGAAAATATGCTTTGAGGATACCGAGATAAACCTCCCATATGAAAATCTGACGCGCTCGAGTATTTCAAAAGAACTTTTTTTTGAATTTTCAAAAATTTGTCGTAATTTATCGTCACGCCGAAATAGTCAGTTTTTTTAAAGGGAGCTTCCTTGGGGCCTACTTAACACCCCTTCCGAAAATCTGACGCGCTCGAGTAAATTTTTTTTTTCGGATTTTTGACTACTTTATATGCCTACCCCCACCACGCAAACCGGCAGATTAGTATACCGTTGTTATCAGAGGCACTTGAGGCATATGTGGTATGAGTATCTGACGCGCTCGAGAATGCCCAAGTAACTGTTTTTTTTTCACATTTTTGAAAAACCGTACACGCCATACCCACTGCTAAAATGGTTTTCGAAATTACTTTATCTTTCTATTTTGATAGGTCTCGATGGTGCTCGAGAATGTCGCCATTTAGCGACCTCGCCTCCCTAACTATAACCACAATGGTATTTACCTTAGTCTCTTCTTCTTTCTGTGAATTGCAGCAGCAAATGAAAGTAAAACTTCACCTTTTTTTCACAGCTCTTCGCTAGGTATGTGTGCATATGGGGTGATATCCACTGAGACTTAAAATATGTATTGTGCCCTCTTACTCTCAGAGACTCCTTCAGTCCTACTTTCCGGAGGAAATTTATGATATCTGCAGGAAAATCTCCCTCTTCTACTCAGTAGGTAGTATTCTGAATTGTTGTGGATGGAGGCTTCTTCCGTAGGTATATCATCGCCAAAGCATAGAGCACTGCAGAAAATGGACCGCTCTGTGTTGTACAACACATTAGCAATAGGCTTCCGGAAAACCAATCATATGGACATCAAAAATTAGGGCGGAGAGTATTGTTTAGCAGCCCAAGGGCGGAAAATTCATAACGCCAAGATTTTTGTAGTATTTCACCATCTGCCACTTGATTACTTTGACGTTTGAGGTTATGATCAACTAAACGGTGCAAGTAATCGGAACCGAGTCACTAGTGCAGTTGGGAGGGCTCTGTTCAAAGCGCTAGCGCTTGAAAAGAATACGCAAAAGCATTTGAGTGAACAGAGCAACGTATTTGCTCGAGCAAATTCCGTAAAAAGAACACAACACATATGTCGTGGAAACAATCTGTTATTTTTCTCTCAAGAAACTGTCAAAATAATTTCGATTTGTCAAAATACAATACAATATATTGTGAATATATTAACGACTATGCAATCAGAACGTAGACGGAGAACGAAAGTTCTTGGCGCCAAAGCAATGTATAACACTATGACTATTGATACTACCGATAAAGCTACAAGAAGGGTAATCGCTCCTTACGTAAAAATCATAAGAAAAAGTGACAAGACGCAGGAAAAGGAGAAGGAACATGAAAAATTCAATTTCTACATTCAAAATAAACCTAGCGTTTTGTTACACGACTTGACTTCCTTTTTATCGGACAGCGTTGATTTGGTATTATTGTTACACGAAACTGCTGATGTTTTAAAAGCTACCACCAAAGCAGCAGGTACGTTTGAATGAATTCTGGAATATTCTTTTTAATTTTGGACAACCGCGTGTAACCTATAGGTACTAGTAATGTCTTTTTGTATGTACCTAATATTCACTGAGATAAAACATATATCCCACTTCTTCCATTTACCAAAGGAATTTTATAATTTCCCTGGGCTTCAGCTTAGGCAAATCTTTCTATCCAGTACCCCAGCATCATTTGGACGTTGCGAGATAGTTAAATAACTCCCTCCTAGGACATCGTCCATCCTGTCCTTCCCAGGAAGGTGGACAGGTCACTAGGAGACATCTCCTTTATATCGGCAGGTGTAGGCCAAGACTCACCGAACACACACTCTCTTATTGACGATAACTCCGGACACTCGCATAAGACATGCCTGACAGTTTCATCTTCCTCTTCACACATCCTGCGTAGAGGTGTTTCCACTAGCCCCATGGTATGGAGGTGTTTCCTTAGTTGACAGTGGCCAATCAGAAATCCTACTGTTAAAGGTGGGTTTTTCCTGGTCATCGCCAAATATTTCTTCGACGCCAGCTTCCCAAGGTCGCCCAGGGTGATCCTGGCAAAACTGCATCCTTTGATTCCATCCCATCTCTTAAGGGATTGAGCATGGGTGTAACATTTGGCTAGTTGCGCAATTGTCGAAGTCGTTAGGCCGTAGGTGTCACTGGGCCCTAAAATTTTTAGTCCAGCCGCTTTCCTGGCTAAAGAATCGGCAATGCGATTACCTTAACTTACTCCTGTCGTGCCCTTTAACCCACCTCAGGATAATAGTACTAGCCCCGATATATAACACGTTGTCTGTTCAAGGCTAATAGGGCTTGTTTACTATCAGTTTTTGCCAGAAATTCTTTTGCTTTTTGCCATAGGCTTAGCCTCAATTGGCCCACTATTTCGGGATTTACACCAGCCGTGCGCAATCGTACCACTAGTAGTATTATTCTATTATTTTTAGTCACCACACAAATAATTCAAGACTTTTAGCCATCTAGCATTCAATACATCCTTGACAAGCAATGTCTGTCTATTCTGTCTATTTAAAAAATATATATTTTAGGCGTTACATTATACATGGTAGATTCTGCATCGGAAGAAATCTATCAAAGCCAAAGAAATTTTCAAGGTGAAAGACACAAAGTGAACTGGAAAATACAAAAGGGAAGTATTGTAGCTGCTTACGTAGCTTATAAAAGAGAATATTTGATGGTAGACGATATTTTAGGAGATGATAGATTTCCTGCTGGAGTGGGATATCAAGGTACGAGTTTTACCGATCACTAGATTTATCTTCAATCACACACACATTCATCAAAAATGCCAATATCTTTGGCAATAGATGTCAGTTCGCGGTTTTGAAAAGTCAATAAGTCATTTTCTTTGATAAATTGCGCCACCTAGCGAAAAACTATCGACTCGAAAACATTTTTAATGGCCGATTTTCTCAGAAGAATTGTTTCCGCAAACTCTAGGGCCTACGGTTTTTTTCGCTGGGTATTTTGAAAATAAAAGGAGATGAAGAAAAAGAAGTTAAGTAAGTACATTTAGAATCATTGTAAATCCAAAATGGTCACAATCACAAAATGGCGGATTAATTTGTTTCCCAATGTCAAAATGTTTACATACTTACATAATAGGTATATGTGATTAGAGAATAAATAGACCGTAAAAAAGAAGGGACTAATTCTGAGATTGTAATTAATTCAGTCTCTTGTTTATTTTTAATGATTACAGGTGATTTGGTGAAATCGGTACTGTGCGTACCGATAGTAACACCAGATGGTAACTGTTCAGCTGTGATAGAGTTGTATAGAGACATTACACAACTACCTTTCAATAAAGACGATTTGAAGATTTCTATTGTAGTTACCGGTTGGGTAGGAGCAGCTATTCACCAGAATCATCTTAGATTGACTTTACAAAGGCAGCAGGAACTTAACGATTACCTGTTAGATCTAACGAAGTGCTATTTTGCAGAAACTGTGGCTATTGAAAAGATGATAACTGAAATTGTGGTGAGTATAGTTTGGTCGGGTAGGTATATTATATATTTAAACAAAACATCTATCAGTCTTCGTTTTTTATTTAATTAGTTCATGTATTACATATGTTCCGAAATGTTAAAAGTTTCTAGCGTATACATTAATGTTATATTCTAATCCATGATTTTTGGTAGAATGAAATTCAAATTTGACAAAATTGTGGTTAATACCACCTTCTTTTATCTCAACCGTTGAACCTTTTGAAGCTTCCTTTTGACTTAATACTTGAATGCAGTAGATTCTCTTGTCCCCATAGTACTCAGCCTAAAAAAAATCGTACAAAAGGTAAAACTAACGACAAAAATTGACATGATATCCATTATATTATGTGTTGTATGTTACAATGTAAGATGTCGCTAGCTGTCACAAACGGAAATTAATAATTTATATAAGAAATATTAAGTCCATTTTCCACGGTGCGAATTGACGCTGCAATTAGAAAAAGTTGCATGCAACTTGGCGTTTTTTTTGTTGGGTGCGTCGGTCGCATGAATTAGAACTTGCTCTATTTTCGAGCGAGAAGTCGCTGAGACTTGGGGGTCTATTCACTAACAGTGAGAGCTCCTACGAGAGTACACACTTATAAAGTGCGCATGCGAGCTCTCTCGAAACTGCAAATTATGATATAGCCCGCATGCGCACTTTATAAATGTGTACTCTCGTAGGAGCTCTCACTGTTAATTGGTAACTTTTCTGGTGGATTTTGTCTCATCAACCCAAAATTTCTATTGGCTGCTCCGCTCTGACATTGCTATCACTGTCAATCAAGTTAAGTTACGTTTTCCCTATGCCTGGATGGGTCGCAGCAACAAACTATCGATATGCTGATTGTACTTTTTCTTGCAGCGATTTGTCCCAGCAACAAGTCGCTGCGATTTGACGCAACGTGGAAAATGAACTTCACAGTAACCTTAAGTTTGAATCCAATAGTGGCATTTTTGGTAAAATTCTTCAAAATGTTTTCTGATGTAAAACATTCCTTTGAACAAAAACATTATAATGACTGAGGATAAAGAATTATTTGGATAGATGTTAGATTTGTAATTTAATTGTTTTGTAGGCCGTTAAATAGCCGATTCCAAAAATTCCGATATTTAACAAAATATTGACTCTTGCGTATCATAAAAGTACCTAGACGAGGTCGATTGTGGCTAGCAATTTATCATATTTTCTGACTACTTCTTCGGGTATTTCCCACATAGTAAAGATTAAAACAATATAATAAACATTTATTTCCAATTTTCAATAATAATGATTATATTATAATTGTTTTGAGGATTGTTCCTAAAATTAGTTTTCTAATAAAAATGCAGTAGATTTTAAATGATCGGGCTTTAAGTACCCACTTGAAATCAGCCAGACGTATTGACTACTATTAGTTTTAAAATAATGTGTGAGAACCAATAATAGTACATTGTTCACCTAGTAGGAAAAGCCTAACATTCGTGTCTGACTGTGAAGATTGCTACACAACACTGAGTCCAAGAATGTGGCTTTTTCTAAGAGGTAAATGAGTAATGATGAAGTTTTTCCATTCCTGGGATTCCACGCTAGAGCTTGTTGAGGCAAGGAATAACTACTGCTTCATTAGAATTATTGCCAAAGAAATTAAGAGAAAAGTACGCATATGCATATATAGGTATACAACTGTAAGGAAATATTGACTTTTTCTTTAAGAAATATTGTTTGGAATGTCAAAATTTTCTAGCGATTTGCGGAAAAAATATTTTCCTTCTGTTTTCATATAATATGTCTGTCAAATATCAGTTATAACTATAAAAGATGAGGTGGGATTATTTAAAAGTATCAAGAAATATTAAACTCTGTTCCAAAGTTAACATAATGAAAAAACAGGAGGCTTTCCAAGTTTTTACGATTTTTTTTGTTCAAGGTTCAATTTATAGCACAGAAATGAAACTATTTGCGGCGAAATTTGCTATACCAATGTTCTTCAAGAAGAGGCAGGGATAAAAATGATTTTATTCACCCTTCCCCTTCAATAAGATCGAATTAAATTGTTATTTTGCCTTCTGCTTCTGAAAAAAGGGATAATAATAATTGCATTCTCCCTTTCCATTCATTATATTTGTAACGTACATTAGGATTTTTGCGAGAAGAAATATACTAGTTCACCGGACCCACCAAATTAATTATTAAGATGTCCAACATTATATAATCATACTTACAGTGGTTGATCTTTCCATTACGAAAACCCTACCCTTGTGGACGTGTTTTTGAAACACCAAATCTGTCGCCACTGCATTTAAACAATTACCATCTCTTATTTCGAACTGTGAAATAGCGTCGGTTAGTTGAAATACAACGAAAACATACAAAAACGCAAATAAAACTTGCTTCATTTTGAATAAATTGATTTCTTTCTCAGTCACTACTACGTAGGTACAATAATTCGATGTTAAATGTTAACCGCGTACTTCAATATATACGGTACGATAACTTGCTTAGCCAGTAGCGTAGCTGTGGGAAAACGTTTTAAAATAATTACTCACACTCGACGAAAGGGAGCTCGTCCAAGAGATAACCCACGCTCAAACTACAAATAGAAAAATATTGAATGATTGTACGAGCTCCTTTTGCGGGTTATCTGTGCTCTATATCACAAATCATCTACAGGGTGATGCATTAGTGTGATAAAAAGCACATGGTTTTAAATAATGTAAAAGTATTTTACTTCATATTTGAATTCTCTACTTGACTTCACTATTGCACTGATATCTTATGGTTGTAATAGGTTATACAAAGTATTTAAAAAGTTCCTGAAATTCCTAATGAGTTCACCTACTTTAAACTGCCCAATTTAAAATTAATATTTTATAACCACACTTCTATCATTAATTCATTCGTTTGGGTTGTGCTCAACAGCCTATGAACTTGAACTGAATCTTTGTACCATTTTTCATGTTATCTACTTTCATTCCAAAAGCTTCGTGTCATGAATGAAGGTATTTTGAGCAGTTCTAATGGTTGTATTACTTCCTCTACAAAGTGCTTCCATCTGAGTACATGTAAGTTCTCACAAAACCAAAGTATGTGAGAAGTTGTTTCAATCAGTTCACATTTTCTGCACATAGCTTTACTAAACTTTGTCTATTTTGTGAAAAGGTGTTTCCTCGGGGTGCAGTGTCCAGTCACCATGCCGGTTACTGTCTTCAAATGTCTCTTACCCATATTCATAGCATTGTCTAAACTCTATATGGAGATGACCTTGTCAACCTCCATTTAACTTGGTGTTCCTTATTTAGCAAGTTTCCGATTTTTCCTCCTTCCCGTATCTAGAAGTATTTTAGAACCTTCTTTAGCTAATTGAAACTCCAGTTAATTACCTGCAATCCCATATATGTATAAGAGAATGACATAATTTAACATGATACGCCAATGTCAAGATGTGTTTATTTTAACAAATAGAACAATTTATTACTAAATTCTGACTAAATTATCGTCTCCAATCGATGAAAAAAACACATGAATTTTGTTATCGGGTCAATACAAAAGTTTATCATTTCTTTGAAATTGTTTAATTAAATTTTGCGTATTCATTTATTCCAATTATTCTACTTATCGTATCTTATTTGAAAAAATGTTTTAATAATTTTCTTGTTGATTGTTTCACTGTATATTTTTTATCTGATATCTCAATATGTATACAATATGTCCCCTAAGTTGGAATCATATGGAAAACTTTTTTATTATTAATTTTAGGAAAAAAAGTTATTCTTCAAAAAAGCTTCTGCATTATCTAAAACCTTGAATACAGTGATCAAATATCTAATTTTTCAGTCGTACGAGGTTTGTCAAAAAATATTAGTTTCACTCAAGAGTAAAAGTACCTTTAAATTTGACAATATCGAAAAATGTTACTGAAAAAAGTTGATGAGAATTAAAAATTGAAGAACGTGTCGCGGAACACACGGTAAGAACTTTAGTTCCTTTTAAGCAATAATCAATTTTTTGAATCAATAAATAAATACACATATTAATATAAGAAATCATTTTACTCTGGATGAAACTTCATTTAACAAAAATATACAGTAGTATTTTTTTTTGGTTGCATGTTGTATTACTCCTTCCATTTTTTCCCACTTCTCATCTATACTTTGCAGGTTTTCTTGATTACGCATTTGGCATCCTCGAGTTATTTCTGCTACATATCTTTCCTGAATTTCCGGGTTCTGTAAAGATTCCATATTGTACTCTATTTTTTTGTAATTATTGGTTTTTTCTTCACCTGGGACTTTTTAATTTCCATTTCTATTTTCACTACGAAATGGTCTGAATTAATGTCAGCTCCTCTACATGACCTTACGTTTTTATTATTTTACAATACTTCTCATCTATTAAAACATGATCTATTTGGTTTGTGTAAGTTCCATCGGGAGATATCCACGTCCCTTTATAGATATCCTTTCGCTTAAAGTATGTGCTCATAATTTTCATTTCTGAGGCGAAATCTATTAATCTTAATAATCTTATACCATTGTTGTTACTTTCTGAGTGCTTACTTTCGCTGCCTACTATGTTTTTATACAATGGTTCCCTCCCTACTTTTGCATTTACATCCCCTAATATTATTCTGATGGTACTTCTGCTTAATTCATTATAGGTTTCTTCAAGTTTTTCGTGAAACAAGTCTTTGTATTCGTCAGTTTTTTCTTCTGTTGGTGCATATATATTCAGGAATGATATATTTATTTCACTCTTTATTATCAAGTAGCATAATCTCTCTGATGTCGGCACAAACTTCATAACTTAACCTTTTAGTTCTTTGCTTACCAAAAAGCCAGTTCCATATCTTCTCGTATCTCCTCCACTTGTGAAAAGTATATAGTTTTCTAGCTCTGTTATATTTGTTTCTTTTATATGTGTTTCCTGGAGAGCTATAAGGTCTAATTTGCTATATTTTCAAGATCTTTCACCGCATCTTCTTCATGAATCCCCCGTACATTCCATGTCGCCACTCGCATCTTGTTACCATTTCTTGTTTGTTTTTTCCTTTTAATATTTTCTCTGCTAATTATGTACCATATTTTGTGTGCTTTTCCATATTTACTTTACTTATGTCCATTTTCATTGCGTTTTGTCGACTAGTTTTTGTTCTGTCTGTGTTTTCCAGGGCTACTTTCCGTTTTTTTCTATTTGGTTAGCTCCTTCGTCTCCCCTTCCTTTCTTAGCCTCCCATTTTAACACTTTTCCATCTACAATAAGTTTTTTGTATCCTAATTTCACCGTTTTGCCCTGAGATCTTAATTCCTTGCCTTTTTCTCTGATCTCCTTTTGCATTTATAGTTCTGATGTTGTTAGATCATCGCTTATATAAATTGGTTCACCTTGAAGTAGCCTCAATTTGTTCTTCGTTTTCATTATTTTTTCTTTATCTGCCAAGTCTTTCATCTGTACTAAATAAGTTTTTTGTCCTAATTTAACTGCCCTTTCGACAACAACATTTTCAATTAGGTTGGTTTCTATAAATTGTTTCATTTCTCTAGCCAACATCTGTCCATCATGATTTTTCGGTGTTATTCCCGTTGTTACGATATTTTTTCTTTTTATTTCTTTTTCAATTCTATCTAGCTTATTTTCTGTGGTATCCAGTCTTTTCTTTGATTCACTAATTATAAAAATCTTATCATTAAGTTGATTGGCACAAAGTACATATATTAAGTATTCTATTAACTGTAATTAATAATACAATGTATGCTGACAATCAACATTTTGCGCCGAGAGACTAGCTCTGAGACTGAGGAGAGAGAGCCCACGCGCTCAAGGCACATAACGTAACGATCAGATCTTTTGCGTCGCGACCTCCCTCGCTCCAAGTAACGTAAAACGGTCAGACCAATTACGATTAAATATGTAATTACATTCATTTAAATTGAAACATCAGATTATTTTATTAGAACTGATTCAAAAAATTTGATTATTGCTTAAAAGGAACTAAAGTTCTCACCGTGTGTCCCGCGACACGTTCTTCAATTGTTGATACTTGATGACTGTATTCTAGGTTTTAGATAATGCCGAACTTTTATGAAGAATAACTTTTTTTCCTAAAATTAATAATTAAAAAGTTTTCCATATTATTCCAACTTAGGGGGATTTTAGTACTACCATGGACGTGGAGATTTACAATTTACAAATTCAAACAGTTATTTAATTTAAGGATGAAACTATATCGTACCTATACGGCGCTGCTGATACGGGACGGAATAAAAAAAACTGTTCAAGACATTATAAAGTTTTTGGTACCTAATTTTAAATATTACACCAGGAAATTATTGAAGCTACCAAAAATAAATTAAATATGTTTGTTTTTCAATAACATTCACGACCATAATTTATTGGCTTCGTCGGTCCTGTTCTATTGTTGTATACTTTTAAATCAATTTTAAAACCGAATAAGCAATAAAATCGATAGTTAATATTATTTGTATTGTCTGCACATATATTTCATTTTTATTTATTGACATGCAAACTATATATATTTATTTCATTCGCAAATATTCCTGGAGAAATCCGGCATTTAAAAGCGATAAGTGTCACGGAAAGTTGTTTTGTTCAAGCAACTATAACTATTAATTTTTTATATAGAAATTCGCAAAAGCAACGCTAGGAGCGGAACGAGGAACATTCTTCATAATAGATGAAGAAACCGAAGACTTGGTAGCAGAAGTTTTCGAAGAAGGTGTAGACGTTGGGGAAGTTACAATGCACAAAAAGAACGTTAAAGTACGATTGGCGAAAGATAGAAGCATAGCTGGTTTAGTTGCTCGTACCGGAGCCACGGTAAACATTCGAGATGCTTATAACGATCCCAGATTCTTTACCGATGTCGAAGAAAAAACAGGCTTCATTACCAGATCGATTTTGTGCATGCCCATTGTCAGTGTCGATAATATCTTGGGTAAATATATTTGGTGACGAGAAAGGATGAATGTAATCAAATTCTAGAACGAATAAGTGGATTGTTATTTGCATTTTTTTAGAGTACCTAAGTACACGACAACTTTTTTTGTTCGACGCTTGGCGTAATGTAACTATCTTGATTTTTTTTTAAATGAAAACCCAGCACGCCTTCTCTGTAACTTGATAGAAGTAGTAAAGAAATAGCATAAAAAGAATAACTTGAAAGTCTCCGAACAGACAACTTTATAAGAAATTTACTTTCTATTCTGGTACCGTGCAGATTTTCTTACAATTCATAGACTCCGCTTCAATTAAGAAGAAGCCACGTGAAGTTGCAGTCGTATGCGCGAACTTGTTGTCAAATTGTAAAATTGACATTCGACTTCAAATCAGTAGCGTAACGTGTTCACATTTTGTAGGTTAGCTCAAAATTAGAGTATTAAAAATGTATTGATCATAAGTATAGTTTAAATAAAATATATTTGAGAATTCTTTGAAGCTTTTCGAGATATTTTCACTGGTATATGAAAATACTTCGGGCCTCGAAAAAGCTGCAACGTTTTCAAGAATCTGTCGGCCTTAATTGTGGATAATTTTTGCTTTAACAACAAGTTTTTTAGAAGGCATGGTTTTAGATCAAATAAAACACACAACCTCAAATGTCAATAATAAAATGGCTGTCGGCATGAAACATCGTTACGAGGCGACATAGATAAACAAGAGCGAGTTTGGTTTCTGCGCAAGACAGTTGGCAAACTTCACATGGCTTCTTCTTATGTGAAACGGAGTCTACCTTTTTCTTTTATAAAATAATATATTTTCGTTTTGTAGGAGTTGTTCAAGTAGTAAATAAAATAAATGGCGTTTGTTTCACTCCATCAGATGAAAATCTATTTAAAACGTTTTCGGTGTATTGTGCGCTAGCGCTCCATTACACTAGACTCAATCAAAAAATGTTTAAGACGGTACGTTCTATTAAATTATTTTTAAATCAAACAAAACTATAGATTGGAGTTTTTTCAAGTGTAACCTCCTTCGGGGATCCATAAAATTAACTTTTGATGCGTCCCCATCAGTGTTTGACAAGTTTTAGGTTTTTGTTATGTCAATAACGGACCCAATTTTCAATTTTTCGGGAAAACCCAGAACTCTCAGCTCAGCTGGAGTCCAAATTGAAAAATCTTCTTTGTTTTTTCCTCTTTATAATGGTCCTCGTGCCTAGAACACTGCAGCCTGTTGGCTTTGTTCTCGGCACCCTTGCCTCTATCATCATCACAAGGTGTAAGGCTTCTAGTAGAACAAATCCTTACGTGACACAAACAATATCCCTTTACTCAAATTGAATCTAGACATTATTTATAGTATTATAATATAGTGTGGTCTAAAATATCGCAATTTGTATGCTGTATGTTGAATAAGACCGGAGATCCATTTTTTATTTAAGAATAAACCTTTCAAATATGTATTTTTTTTAGGATAGAATCAACAAATCTAATTTGAAGTTATTAAAAACGCAACTGAAGCCTTGCGTTCATGACACGGAAGCCTTTACTCAGAAACTAAATGTGCAGGTCCCATACAATTTCGCCGAGTATAAATTTATATATTTTTAATACCGTCAAACATTAAAGAATGTGTTATTAGTAATATTTCAATCACTCTATTACTAATATCACGTTTCACGCATTCCGGGCCATTATTAGAATCGTAAGCCAATTGGAATTTTGACTTAAGCATGCGCAGAACCGATACTCGTTGATAGCTCTACGATTTGGGCTATGTATAGTTTTTTTCATGAGCTATGAAACTGACCTAACCTAAGATCGGGTAATGACACGAAATAAAGCCATAAAAGTATTATCCGTGACTGGGACGTATTTATTTTGTTGGCGAATAATTATTTATCACCTGAAAACTCTATAAGACTTTTGGGTCATTCTTATTATGCATTTACTTCAGATATAGTGTGGCTCTGCACGGTAAATCCGAAGAGATTTATGGTTTTATTGCAGCTCAAGCCTAAGTCAAGTCTCAAGCCCAGGTCAAGTCAAGTCAGTTTCTTAGATAATGAAAAGTACTATACCGTTCCGTTATATGGAATCCGATACGCATCTGTCAAATGCAAATGCTAATGAAGTGTCATTGTCAATTTTCAATCATAACTCGGGGCCTTTTCGGAAACTCGCTTCAGTAAGATACAGTAAAAGACATGGCAACAGCTGGCTGTTTTGAGATAACAAATGGTTGATGTCGCTTCAACCTTTCGATTTTGGAGACAAATTTCGTTTCATTTATGTAAATTACCATTAGGAATATCAGAATCTAGGGGACTTCGGTCCAAGTTGCCAACCCAAAAAATTTCACATTTTTCTACCACTGGAGAAAGAAAATTTCCGGACGATTTTGTCATGTAAAGGTTCGTATTATTTATAAATATCCGTAAACGGAGCCTCGACTCTTCAAATTAGATAATTTGATGCAAATATCGAAATTTGTAAAAGTCATATCTGATTGGCTGAAAGTTGTGTTGGAGCACCTGATTTCACGTCAATAATGTCACCAATACGCCATCCATCTTTAGGGGATGCGTTCAGAAAACACAACTGTTGCAGAACCGTTGAGTGAAAGTTCTGTGAACGTACTTTGATTAGTGAGCGAAGCCATTTTCCTGAGTGGTTTTAAATTGCGCTCAATGAGCACAACACGATGCAGATTGTGATATTTTTATAAAGAGTGTCTATGGTTTTATTATTAGTAAACAAAGATTATACTTAGTAAAGGTATTAGTGAAATAAATATTACAACATGAGTGGAGATTATGAATATGAACTGATTTATACGTATAATTATGTAGCATACAGCCAGGGGTGTGATTTTCGAGTTCACACAAATATTATGCGTGTACGGTTATTTCCACATGAAGTTTTTCGTATACGGTGCTAAATGTGTATTTTTCAACACCATTCGAATAAACGTTCGTTAGCAGCCGACAACACCGCATAATCGTATGGTCTTGTCACTTGTGACATTTGAGAAGAAAAGAATATACCTTATCTATGCAGTTCTAATAGTTGTATGCAAAGAATATACCAACTACTGTATTAAGTGTAGTGAGCCCAAACTGGCTTTTGATATTATTTATTGAGCATTTGATTTGATTGCAATAAATAGAGCTCCCCACTTTGGAGCATACTATGAAGAGTTGTATTTCCTGACAAACTATAAAATTTATTAATGAAATAATAAGTCTCCTCCAGCTGTTCACTCATTTTCACTGAAATACAAACTAAAATATCTATAATATGTTTGCAACATATGTCATAAATGACAGTTGATGCATCATCAATCGGTATATAGCGTGTAGCGTATTTTAATTCTGATTGAAAAAATGGCGACTGATACCACATCGCTCAATCTGATCAGTTAACAAAACCCGCGTTCAGCTGGAAATTGATGATCGCTTCGGTAGCGCTACGTTGTGATGAACGCGACCAATATTTCTGAATATTCCTGGAAAGGTTCAATAAATGGGTTGAAGTTAAAGATTCTAGAAGGCCTATCTGCTAACTCTTCCGCTTCTTGTATAGCGTTAATGAAGTTTAAATGGATTAAATCATCAAAAACTGCCTTATTATAACTGATTATCATTTATTATTCAAATTAATGACATACCAAACACAAATATTTTCAATCTAGGTTATGTAAATTTACACTTTCCGTACACGAAAAAATTTATTCGAATGGAATGAACCCACTCGAAATAAGCCATACGAAAGTGTTCGTATACGATTACGGTTTGGAGCATGTCGAAAATTAGGTTATTTAAGTTTCATACGAAAATGGCTATTTTTCGTATACGATTTACTCCCGAATGGTTTCGAAAATCGCACCCCGGATACGAAAAATGTTCACAAATGATTGAAAAATGTTTTGTATTTATTTATTTGATTATATGTGAGTATTCTACATATATAATCTGTGATATACATATATTAAAGATTATCTATGATCTTCTATACTTTCCAAAAAATTATCGTTCAGATCAGAAGACATACGTCAACCATTCGTTACTCAGTGAGCGCTCAATCAACAGTTGAGTTAGGTATATGTTATGTTTTCTGAACGCTACCATTATTGACGTGAAATCAGGTGCTCCAACACAACTTTCAGCCAATCAGTTATGACTTTTACAAATATCGATATAAAATACGAACCTTTACATGACAAAATCGTCCGGAAATTTTCTTTCCCCAGTGGTAGAAAAATGTGGAATTTTTTGGGTTGGCAAGTTGGACCGAAGTCCCCTATTAGAAGGGACAATATCACTTGTAGATGTAGCGTATTTGCGCCTCGTCAGTACAAGGTAGATATCATCCAAGTATAGATTTCTTTTATGTCGAAAAGTGATCTCTGTACCCCATTCAAATAATAAAGTTGTTAGGAAGATTGCTTAGGAAATAGTATATGGTGTAACTAGTGCGCAAAAGTGAATTGTGTGTGAATTGCTTTCACACTCGTATAGGAAAATAGTACTTGCGCACGTTCATTGACTAAATCATAAATGTTTAAGGATTGTGGATATACACGGAAAGAAATTAACAGAAAAGTAGAACGTGTGGCGGGACACACGGTAAGAACTTTAGTTCCTTTTAAGCAATAATCAAATTTTTTTAATAAATAAAAAATAAATACACATATTAATATAACAATTTATTTTACTCTGGATGAAACTTCATTTAACAAAAATATACAGTAGTATCAATTATAAAAATCTTATCATCAAGTTGATTGGCACAAAGTACATATATTAAGTATTCTATTAACTGTAATTACCTAATAATACAATGTATGCTGACAATCAACATTTTGCACCGAGAGACTAGCTCGCCGGCCGAGTCGAGGCACATAACGTAACACCGTAACGTAACGGTCAGATCTTTTGCGTCGCGACCCCTCTCGCTCGGTCAAATTTTTTCCTCGCTCCAACCTAACATAAGGAACTAAATTTCCAAAAAGGAAGTGAGTAAATCTGAAAAATTTGAGTGAAATTATGGAAATGCTTCTCAAAACAACGCGCTGTTGTCATATCTTTTACTGGACCTTACTGAAGCGAATTTCCGAAAAGCCCCCAAGTTATATAGCCTCAATTTTTTGCATATTTTTGTTTGGTCGGCCATATTATTTTGAAAGGCACATATTATATTTGGTTTTAATTGTTTACTGGTAAACAACAGATGATAGATAAACTTTAATCAGTAATAAGTTTTTCCAAATCATAAGAGATTATTCAGATATATGTTTTACTTATTTCTCATTATTTTGATATTTTCACTTGCGCCTACATTTCTCTTATAATCGTTATTACCTTTAAAAACAATAAAAGTGGTGCTTAAATTCGAAATTATTTCAAATATAACAAAATTATCTATATATTTCTTTTATTCTAATTCAAGGAAATTAAGTATTGTAGAATTTTTTATTGGCACCTTGTATGTTTGAATTATTTTTGTATTAATATTAAAATTCACTCAAACAATACGAAGGGTAAATTAATCATTAAAATCACGAGGTGGCAAAAATTGTCACATTTATTGAAGGTAAAGGTAAAGGTAAAGGTAAATCACGAGTGTACAAAGTAACAAAAGTAATTCATCGTCCTCAAACGTTTGATGAATATTTGATATTGAAAAAATGCATAAAACATTTAAAATATCAATTACTTTTTTCCGGAAGTTTAATGATTGCTTTATAGATTAAAATCACTCTGCGAAACGGGGTGCAATATAAATTCAATAAATATTTTTATATTTTTCAAAAAAAGTCTTAATTTACCAGCACTGGCTTGCTTCCACGGAAAACTCTCCTATGGGGAAAATTTCGTTAAAATAATTATTTTAGGTTTCGATGGTATGTATCTCCAGAAGATTTCCCTGATATGCCACAGTTAGTACTCTACATGGTCACAGAATTGGTGGGAAGAGAAGAAATCCAACAGAAAAATATGATAGAATTTATACTATCTGTGAAAAAATGTTATCGTCATAATCCCTATCACAACTTTGAGCATGCTTTCAACGTATCGCACTGCATGTTTATTATATTGATGAGAAACCTACAGCTTTTCACTTTACTCGAGGTAGGTACTTACTTCCATTTGTAGGGGTATGTTCTAAAACGCTGTAGCACCCACAGGTCACCGGGTTAACTTTCGGGGCAGTGGTAACCGGAGCTTATAAAACCGGGCATTAATACCGTAACACTATAATAGTTATTTAACCAACAAGTATATTAATGAAGGCCATTAACAATCGAGATAATTCGAGATTGTTAATTGCCCTTTTAATACTCGTGTTAGTTACAAAGCTTTTCCGTCGACAGTATCAGTTCTATTCGTTTTTCTCAATTATTTAAAAAATGAAAATATTTATTTTGTCATTGTCAAAAATGAATAATGACACTGAAACGTATGTTTGGTTGCCTACACCACACGTAACTGTCAATATAAATATAATGTATAAGATGTGCGTTGGGTTGCCTATATGGATGAAAATGCGCATACATATATGTCAAAATAATGTTTTTCCTACGATCACTACCCAAAGTAGACTTTTGCACACTCAAATCTAACCGCAAAGTTGGTGTTTTCCGCGATCTGTCATAATTGACATTATTTACGCTCTAGAGCG
>CAJUYH010001846.1:23451-39120 GCA_910591685.1 Galerucella tenella
TCAAATGTATATTGAAAGATTTGAAAGACAATAGATTAAATTTAACACGTAAACCATACTCCAAACTTAGTATTTTACAACATTTATAAAAAATTTTAATAAAGGTATCCTGCAACTGCCTCTCTTTTTACTGTTTTAACCTTGTCAATCCAAAAAATACGCGTTATTTAAAGATCAAAATTTAAAATTTAGTGGCCCCATTATTCTGGTGGCTAATGAGTATATTTAATTGAATTTGTGATAAATATCTGCTAGGTTATCAATAAGTATCACAAAAATTACTAAGATGCTGGATAAAAACTGTGAATTGATTCATTTTAAAAATTCAAGTTTATTTTTTACTTACCTTTTCAAATTCATATTCCGAACATTTTTCGAAATAATTAACATTTAATAATAAACCTTTGTGATGAAGAATCCTATTAATTTAAATATATATTTCTCTAATTACTCCTGTATAGCTCAAAATAAAATGAGCTTTTCGAACTTCTCTGGTATCTACCGGTCTCGTTATTGACAACAAAAGCGAGTCGTAAACATAATTTATGAGAGCGGCGTCCGTTTGGAACAGCAACTTGAATCAAACCGCCCTGGAGTGAAACATCTTATATTTTTATTCTGTAATCTTTGCCATAGACCACCAAGCTGAATCTGGCTCTCATCGACTTGCTTAGGAACTTTTTCCTATTGGCAGTTTATTTAACTAATAATTAATTTATGGAGAAACTGTATTAATAAATAACTTGTCTTAGAGGAATTTTACAATCAGGGTGATTTGGAAAAAAAGATGGGACTTACCCCTTTATCTCTTATGGACAGGGAAAAATCTCAAATGGTCCCAGAAGATCAAATGCAATTTTTAACTGTGATAGTATTGCCTTGTATGGAACTTTTGAAGAGGATATTTCCAAATACAAACGAACTTCATGTCGAAGCTACGTAAGATTATTATTATTTTTAAATACAGTTGAAACGAAAATACCCTCAAAGATAAACAAGATGTTACACTAGTGTTTAAAGTGACTTTCAATTGAAAATGGCTACAAATTGATTAATTTTTAGTATTTTGAAGAAAACATGGCAAGAAATTATTGCATTAAAAGGACAAAAGAGCTGGAGGCAAGACGATTCAGTAGTAGATCAAACAGAATGCATGTAAATAAATTTATTTTGAGTAAATACAACTGAGAGTAACTATACATACAATAATTATTATATACTATATTTTATACAAAAAATTAAAGCAATAACTTATTCCAACATATATTTTTTTAACACCCAAAAAGGTCAGTTCTTAATAGTTTTTTTATTTAACAGACTTAATGTATAATTAAAAAATAATTTTAAAATTTAATCATCATGATCCAGTTGTTTTCTTACTTAGAAAAATATACAAATATATTCAAACAATGTAATATCTATTAGAAAAAATTCAGGCAAAAGTAAATAATAATGTAAAATAGTAGAGATAAGGATGGAATTAATAGCTACTCATTTATTACTTTACGTATTGCGAATTTTTCCGGGTACATAGGTTCTGTCGATTTGTGGCTCCTGTAGAAACATGTGGAGGCACCTTTCATTTTGAGCCAAAGGATGGCCGGCAATTCTGCAACAAAAATCAACCATCAAATATCAAATAGGAGTTCAGGTATATTTGCTATAATGGCAATTCAGCTGAAAATATATTCTTGTTTATCCATAACATATAGTTAATTCTAAACCTAACCTAATCTAACTGAAAATATATTCTTGTTTATCCATAACATATAGTTAATTCTAAAGAAACAAGTCCCGCCATATTTAATAGTGTAGTTTTGTTTTGATCCCCAATTAAATAATCGTATTTTAAAATCCACCATTGAGATTATCATGTCACTAGTATAAATTGAAGTTAGGCACAAATTATAACATGGAACATATTATTCAACTTTCACGTTTTAGGCGAAGTAATGAGTTTTTTCATTTGATGTTTTTCATATATTAGTACAATATAGTACAAAACACAATCTATCTAATACCTGTTTTCATAATAATTTATAAAATTCAGACAAAATAAGTTCAAAATTAAAAATGGAAAATAATCCTTCAACCAACCAAATACAGAATCTTACTTTGCTTAAACTTTAACAAGTAAAGGCCAGTTATATATGTCAAACTAATGTCAACATATTATTATTTGTCTGTCATGAAGGAGCTGATACATAGAACAACAAACAGACTATAGCTTCACATTTACACTAATTGCATATCCTCATAATTTCAGTAAATTTTTGTTCCCATTTTTTCTGTGAATCAGCAGATAAAATAATTTCATTTTTGTATTGCCTATTTGCCACTTATTCATATTATCTAAAGAAATATGGGGTCAAAATTTGAACTTGAACACCCTATTGAAAGTAGAGGGATCTAGTAACACCATAGATCAATAGCAAGGCCAAAGAGAGAATGCAAATGGCACTTAATTTGGTCAGCACATGGGTATAAGAAGAGAGTTTAATAAATAAATTGTCATGGCAACAAATTGTTTCTATAGAAACATAGTATAGTTTGCTAATTGTCAAATATTGCTCCTAAGTTTATGGTATAGTTGAAATAATACCCTTCTTGGTGTGCGTCATCGATTGTTAATGTCTTTCTAACACATTACGTAGAAAGAAATGGAAAAAAAGGCAGGTCTGTGATTAATCCTAATCAAAGTATCACAATAATGAACCGTTTAAATGTATTACAAACGTTAACGCTAATCTTTGACTTACAAAAATTTGATTGGTTGATGTTCAGATTACTCTCAAGCTCAACCTATCAATCGAGAGTTTAAAATACTATGAAGGCGTTACTTTCGTAGCGGCAATAAGTCTTACGTCTTTTTCTACTGTCACACTGACAGTTCTTGACAGGTCTGTACTTTGTTGTTTACGGTCAATTATTATTTATGAAAAGTGAATATTAATCTTATTGATTTATTTATTTAAATAATACAAAAAATATGCATGAATACATGGAAAAACATCAGTATTTTGAAAGTTCTCAAGTATTTTGAGTTAGAAAAAGAAGCTGGTAATTATTAATTGCATAGCCTTTTCGAATTTGGCTAAATACAATCCTGATGATCTTATTCATCAAATTTAAGGTTAGCTATATGTCAAAATAGCAAATAAAATATCCGACATGCCGAAAAACCGGATATACGTCACAATCGATGACACACACCAAAAAGGGTATTATTTCAACTATATTAATAAAGTCAGTTAATATTAACCAGAAGTGTGTTTATAGTTATGGACTTAAAAGATGAGGTACATTTATTTGAAGAAGGTAGTTAGAGATCTTGATGCAAATAAAAAACACATTTTTTCAGATACTTACTTGTTAATAAATACTTCTAAACCTTTCCGTCTATCTTCTATAAAATCCTCTTCAAAAATTCCATCATCACCTCTAAACGGTAATTGTCTTTTCCATGCTTTACCAGGCAAGGGTGGCACTACAATTTTACTATCTCTTTCCAACTCATTTCTTAACCATTCAAAATCACTGTATCGTCTTCTAACACTAGACTCTTTTACTTTGAATACAGGAAGATTTGTCTAAAAGTATAAGAAATTATTTAGACATTTTCTGTAGTGGTAAATAAGGTAATAGAAGAAGAATATACATACAGTTTATAGTGGATTTGAAAGCATGGATCAACATTTTCTAAACTTATATCACTATGAAATTCGTGTATTTTTCTGCAGGGACAATATCAACTTTTTAACATGTTTGAAGATAACACTTATTTTGATTTTAAATAACTTTTCTTTTTTCTATCTGTTGATGATTTTTTGGAAAAATTTGAGAAATATCCCAGATTAATCATTAGATTTTCTAATAAGATTGGATTTACAGAAAATAGAAACACCAATTCAAGAAAGAGCAACACTCGAAACAAATTGATTCATTGTTTACTTGTTCAAGTGAAGGCTGTATTTCTCCATATAATTTAGTTTTTCTTTGTATAATGAATACAAATCTAGCCTTGTTCAGTAATCTGATGAATCTAGGACTATGTTTTTTCAAGATTCAAATCTACATTTTAAGGCAGAACTTAGTTTTTTTATTTGAATTATGATATCAAAGTAGATATTGGAAAACTATCCTTAAGCCAGGTCCAGACTATGTAACCAAATATGTTAAATAACAAATTATACAACAAATTTGTTGTTTAACTTTGTTTTATAACTTGTTATAAAATAGCAGAGACATCCAGACTATGAAACAAAACAAAATTAAACAAAACTAGTGCGCATTTTATCATTGGAGACAGTAGTATTTAAAATGACCTCAAACGTAGAAGATGTAATTTTGGCAGCAGCAGCTTGCGTGATTTTATGTAGGCGACGAGTGAAGTCTAAACGAAGATTTTGGGTACGACCATCGTTAAGAGCTCGAGGAACATATAGTGGAACAACTCTTTTGAAGGATCTAGCAATGGATGACATAGACCCATTGACAGGAGACATTAAATGTGATGGTAGTTTTAAAAACTTCTTAAGGATGGCAAGTTCTGATTTCGAATACCTTATAAATAAAGTTGGCCATAAAATAGGCAAAAAAGACACAACATTTAGAGATGCTATACCAGTAAAAGAAAGATTGGCGGTTACGTTGAGATTCTTAGCAAGTGGAGATTCCTACCAAAGTTTAAGTTATTTATTCAAATAAATGTTAATAAAACAAGTGTGGACAAGTCGTGGCGTGTTATAAAACAAAGTTTTATAACTTTCTTTGATCTTTACCGACACCTAATGGATAACATAAAACATGTTGTATAGCAAGAAAATTGTTTTATAACATTGTGTTTTATAACTTTTTTACTTGAATTTCTCTAACAAGTTACAAAACTTTGTTATTTAACGTGTTATGTTACATAGTCTGGACCCGGCTTTATACAAATATTGTTTTATCAGTTATTTTAGCATTCTTTTATATACCTATAAAGTGTAATAATTCCCATGTTAACAGGCATTAAACTTTGAATATGTTTTGGGAGGCAAGCAATGATTCTTAAATTACATATAAGTAATAGATAAGTTTGTTTGAAAAAGCTACTGTGTTAGCGAAACGCGTCACTTTAAGTTTAAATAAAATGTAGATTTTACAAAATAAAATTGTTTGATTTCATAACTTAATAGATAAGTTGTTTGTAAAACAGTCAGGTTGGAAAATATCCATTTGGACTAATAAGTATGACTACCTAAATAAGAGTTTCTTTGTTAATCACTGAAATTTTATCAAAAGGGGGAGTATACTTACTCGCATTTTAACCTCATAATCTGTAAATCTTTTTTTTCCTACCCCAATCGTGGTAACAGGATTAACGACATCGATTTCTAGAAAATTAGCTGGTGCCGCATAAGCGTCATCCAAAGTCTGCTTTTTAACATTTAATCTTCTCGTAGCTTCGACCGTTGCATCTGCTTCCGCCATCATTATGAACTAATAATTCTGGTTCTAGAAAAAAAATTAATTTAATAAAAATTATTAGGTTATAAATATGCATCCAACTCACTAAAATTCTGTTAAGAGAGCGATACAGCAATTTTTTTCAATTTTTTGTTTATTTCATTAAAATAAATTTTAACAGGATTAATTGGCGCTGGTTTGACATCAGTCATAAGTCATCAGTTGACAGCTGATGCAGCTGGGGTGTGTTCGAGCATTTTTAGTATTTTTACATTTTTTACCCGAGGTTTGCTCTTTTTCCCAAACTATCTGAGCTTCGATAAATTTTTTTTCAGTTTTAAAGTTTAAGAAAATTGTGAGCAATTTTGTTTTACTAGTTTTCAGCCACATCTTACTTTCTTCAATGCACTTCTCGCTGTTTCTTCATCATTTCTTGGTTTCACTAACGAACAACATAAACCTAGGGAAAGTGGGATTCCCCTAAAATAACTTTAATACGTCAAATTTTCATGATCTTCATTTAGTTTCCCACATTTCCAAGCACGTGAAGTGCACAAAAGATAATTATTTAGATAAAAATGTACACATTTCATATCAAATGATTCAATAGTTACGTAGCGAGTTTATATCTGAATATAAAAACACCGGTAATTTGCCGGTATTGTTCCAAAAATACTTTTCGTGATACCTATATTAATATTATGTTGATCACCATATTTATTTATTTATTTGCATTTGCGAAGTGTGAATTTGTTTTAAATAGGTACGAACCAACTTGTAATTTACAGCTATTTGAAAACATTACAGTCTCCAGGTAAATACATATATACTGCTACTATTACTATTAATACCTAATTGTTTCTGTGTCCAATGCCTGCAATTTAATATTAAGAACCTAATTTATCTTCTTGTATTTTTTTAGGCAAGACTGGGAAATTACCTACAAGCAAGTGAAAATAAAATTTAATTTGTGTGGCGTCCTGAATGATCAAAATAAAAATAAGTATGTGGCTTATATTAAAAATAAAAATGGCATTTTTACTGGTTTTGACAACATCACAGGTATGAAATTGATTATGTACTAAATCACATCTTCATCGTATCTGATACAATTCTGTATCAGTTTTTTTTATTAAAATAGGTATATGTTCCAATAAGTGGCTGTGAAAGTTCATTTTTAAAATTAAGAAAATCACGAATCTCTTATTTCTATACCTATTATTTACAAATTCATGTTGGGTTAGGGTCGTTAGGGAATAAGTTTCTGTAGTTTATAAGTAATCATTCTTAAACAAAAACTGATGAGTGTTTTTTATATCTTATGATGTGCATTAGATTTTGTTGTATAAATCTTTTAATTAGTTTATTGTATATTTTAGAAATACATGAAGATAAACTAAACTTTAAAGCTGTCGGTAACTCAACTTGTAAATTATCTGTAAAATTTTCTTGTTCAACATATACAGAGGTAAGAAGTATTGAATATTATATTATATTTATAATGAAATTTAAAAAAATATAAACGCTTTGAGTACCATGGTCCATTAAGTTTATACTTTGTAACTTTGGCATTGTATTTGCATAACTATAGAGAGTAAATGTAACTCTTTCTAACCAACAATAGGAATAAATAAGAATTCTATAATATATAATATTATAATAAAATAAATTAAAATACAAAAAAATCCTAAACATTTATCTGCTAGTGATTTTTGTTGAATCAACATAGGCAAAGATTAGGGCTTGAATAGGGTAGGTGGTCTGTGGCTTGAATTGAATTGAGTTATACAAAAATGAATTAATTCTATTTTTGCTTACTACACACATGGGATGTTTGTAAAATATGTTGAATTGCAAATATGTTTTGTTGATATAATGATAACTTTTGCTTATGTGTATTCCACAAACAGTATTTAATGTCATCTGCTTAATATGGGATCTGCTAGTCAGCTATAATTATTAAAAATCAACTGATTAACTTGTTGCAAATTTCCATTTAGTATAACAATGTTTACAGGATATGACATGTAAAATTTAAAGGAGAAAATGAGAAAAATAGTATAATTAAGAATTGAAATCAATTTATAAGCATAGCAGTATTATTATCTATATAAGATGTTATGAAGTACCTACTGACCCATTCTAACTTGAGACTGAATCTTTCACATAGTAATTGGTCAGTGGCTTTTTGATGCCCAGTACAAAAAGCTACACATTTACCAGGCACAAGGCTTTTTATCTGTCAATACCAGAAGCTTTAAGTGTATATTGATCTTACAGTGCCTAGTTATTAGATTGACCATGGTGTCGACAGTATTCCTGTTTTTACTTATCAAGCTACAGTTTTGAACTTTAACAAAAGTTTTATTATGATCTGTTTTGCTTGTCTTTGTCCTGATGAGTTTGTCTACTATTCCTACCCACTCTTCTGTTGCCCTAACTTTGCTATGTACTCCTGGTACATTCCACAATCCCATACTTTTTGCCTGGTTATCTAGAAAGATTAACATGTGGGCCATAAATAGTATATTAAGTATTAAGAACGGTAAGGGTTGTTTACTGGGCTCAGCCTCCAATTTTGCTGGAGACCGGTATTATCCTTAACGTTCGAGATGCTTATACCATTTTTTTATCGATCGTGTTAAATTTTGAATAAAATGATTTAAATTTCTTCGAAATGAACGAAATGTCAAAAGTAACATTAACATTTCTCGATCAGTTTAATATAATTTGCATTTTGGTGAAATTGTTTTTATGCTATTTATTACTTTTTATATTGTTTTGTTGGGTTCTGTTCATTAAAAACATATAAATAAACTTTGTTCCTTTTGTGTAATGAATGAAGTATATGTTATTTAGGACCACTTAAATGTATGTAGTCCTAAGAGTCGGTAAGTAATTTACTTACCGACGTCTGAATGGTAAGTAAATCACTTACCGACGTGTTAGACTTAGAAAACAGTAAACACAACCTACCGTCTTGATAATCGATGCTGTAAATAAACCAAAAAGATCGATCGCGCAAAAATATCATTAATTTACCATCAAGTAGGTAGAACTTTCATAACATCAGTTTTAGTTTTATAGTTTTATATTATATGTGAGTCAATTTATTTGCGAAAATTTACATCTATCATAGGCGTGCGATAAAATTTTTATAAGGGATCAATTTCCTAGCAAGGCATGTTAGTTTTTTTGTTGTATTACTAAGTGGCGTCCCCTATGACTAACGCTGATAATTGGAAAATGATTAATTCACAAGAAAACTTTTTGGTTTTCCATTATCAACTACTAAGATGGACTTCCAGAAATATGTACAAAGGACCTAATGAGGCCTAGGTGCTGTGGGGTTGTAATATATACTCTCCCAACTTATCAGATGATATTTTAGAATCCACTATGCATTTGAGAACCTAATCTGTGCATATCAGATCTGACATTTCCTTGTATAAAAATGTACAGTGTTATTAGTAAGTAGGATACAACCTCCACCTCAGCTATAGCAGTGATGTTGTTAAAATATAAAACTGTAAGACGCAGTCGCGATTAAGTAAAGTATATAATACCGAACAGAACATTGATAGGTAGGAACCTCCGTAGCGCAGGGCTTAGCGTTAGGGTTTGTAACTGAGGGGTCCCGGGTTCGAATCCTGGTGGTTTCGCTTTTTCAATTTTCAAGATATTTAGCTTATAAAACTAATGAACATTTTTTCCTAGTTATTTTTTTATATCTACAGGTTATCTGGATTTTACTTTATGTCAATATAACTAGCAATGCCTAACAAAACAAACAGAATATTGGCAAAAATTGAATTTAAATTTTGTTTCCTTGATTGCAAATTAATTTTTTATGTAATCAAGTAAGATAACACTTGAAAAGCACATAAACTATTGAATATTTTTATCTAAAACAACAATTTTAAGAGTTATTGAGCACCATAGTACTTGATTTTCTTATCAAAATGTATATAATTCTACCAATGAAAATAGTTGTTGCATGCATTTAGGTTTTTCAATTGTTATATCATTATATAACACTATAACAGTACAATTGATAAGAGCTTATCTACAATCGTGATGTTTTCGTTATTCCCCGAAATAATTTTAAATACATAGTTATTTTTATGACTGCTGATGCAATTTGTTATTTAATAACTTTGGCGGTCAATTAATATAGGTACTTCCGTCATCAGAATTTCAAATACACTGTATAACAATGTATAACTGGTTTTTTTTTCTATTTTATGTAGCTAAATATACACTGTGTCCACTCTTAAGTTTGCACCATATTATGGGAAAATTTTTTATTATCATTATCAATTTTAGGAAAAAAACTTATTCCTTATAAAAAGTTCTGCATGCTCTAAAATCTAAAATACAATTATCAGATATCAATTTTTTTTAGTATTATACGAGGTTTCTCAAAAAATATGAACTTTACTCAAGAGAAAAGTACCTTTAAATTTGACAATATGGAAAAATGGTATTAAAAAAAGTTAATCAGAACTGATAACTACGTTCAAATATGCAATTGCATCCATTTACATTGAAAACATAGGTTTTGTGCTTGTTTAATATTGTTTCCATTTTCTTAAAACGCTACCATATTTGCGTATAATTACTGTCAAACGTTTGTAGCTATGACAAACATTCATTAATTTGTCATAGCATCCTATATATTACACGTAACTACAGTAAAATTTGCATTGTTATTGTACTTATCTAGAAATACATTTTAAAAAAATTACATTTTTTTTTTCATATAAATAGATGAAATCGTATATTTGAATGTTATTCCAGTAAATAAAGGAAAAAGTTAACATTAATTACGCCCTATTTTCATCTTCCGGTTGGAAGTTGCATTTGGTACCTCATTAAACATGAGACAAAGTTCTGCATGAAAACGCGTGCGAGGGCGGAGAAAATGGCCCCAAAAGACCAGGAAAATAGGTTTTCAGTCAATATCTCCTAAAATATGGCAGTTAGAGATTTTTGGTTCCGATAAAAATTGAAGTTCAGTTAATTTTCTGCAAAAATGGTCCCTATGACTTTCTCGAAAATTTGACCGGTTTCAAGAAAAACGGCACCAAGCGCACCTCGAATAATGAGCTTCTGTGCTGTATGCCGGAGAGCACGGTCCGTGTATTTACACATCAGCGGGGGGACAAATTATTCAATAACTTTGTGAAAAATGCATATTTTCTCATGATTCAAAATTCATGTGTAAGAGGAATTCTGCTGCTACATACCCTGTGAATTGAGTCACGCTTGACTCTTTTGGCCATATCGGAACACGTGTCAAACTTTCTGCTCACGGCCAATTTTGACCTCGCCAGGAATTTGTTCCTATTTTTTTTGTATTGCACTAACTTACTCAAAATTTTTTTGATTATGGGTCCTCATAAGGTCCTTTGTCATCCCTGAAATTTGTATACCCTAATTGAAAACAGGGCGTCATTAATGTTAACTTTGCCTTTTTTTCCTCCTTCATTTCTATCTGTATCTGTATCTGTAGAGTGGGGAGGGTGAGTGTGTAGGCTCACAGCACTTAGGCCACATGTGACCCATTGTACATCCTCCCGAGGAGCTGTCCTCCTAGGTCATCGTCCATCCTGTCCTTCTCAGGAAGGTGGACAGGTCACTAGGAGACATCTCCTTTATATCGGCAGGTGTAGGCCAAGACTCACCGAACACACACTCTCTTATTGACGATAACTCCGGACACTCGCATAAGACATGCCTGACAGTTTCATCTTCCTGTTCACACATCCTGCATAGAGGTGTGTCCACTAACCCCATAGTATGGAGGTGTTTCCTTAGTTGACAGTGACCAGTCAGAAATCCTACTGTTAAACGTAGGTTTTTCCTGGTCATCGCCAAATATTTCTTCGGCGCCAGCTTTCCAGGGTCGCCCAGGGTGATCCTGGCAAGACTGCATCCTTTGATTCCATCCCATCTCTTAAGGGATTGAGCATGGGTGTAACGTTTGGCTAGTTCCGCAATTGTCGAAGTGTTAGGCCGTAGGTGTCACTGGGTCCTAGAATTTTTAGTCCAGCGGCGTCCCTGGCTAAAGAATCAGCAGTGCGATTTCCTTTACTCCTGTCGTGCCCTTTAACCCACCTCAGGATAATATTGTTATCTGCCGAGGCGTCAGCTAAATCTTGGTGGCACTCTAGTACTAGCCTCGCCTTCATTTACTGGACTATGTAGTTTTCAATTCTGATCAACTTTTATTTATAACATTTTTTGATATCGTCAAATTTAAAGGTAGGTACTTTACTTTTGAGTAAAGTTCATATTTTTTGAAAAACCTCGTATAATACTAACCATACACCATACTCCCATATGGTGCGAACTTAAGTGGACACAGTGTATATGTAGCTAGAGTTCCAATATTCTAATGTCTGTATCTAAAAAATTGCTTATTATATAGTTTGTCTCAAAGTATATATTCTTCGCTTTTGACGGCAATAATCTAAATACGAACTTCTTAAAATAATTTTACCTGAAATGAAACCCATCAACAGTTATATAGTTTATTTAATTCAATACTATTTAATAATACATCATTTGGGAGGAAAAATAAATAATAAAGATAAAAACAAAGGATGCATGTTACAAATACAAAAATATAGATAGTCCACCACTTTCGATCTCTTCTACAGCATATTGGCCATATGATTTATTGCAATTGGCCTGTTAATTTTATGATTGCCGGCAAAAGTGAAGACGATATAGTTTGAGACAAAGGTGTTCAGAAACTACAGACACATCATATTAACAATTATCAACAACTGGCTTCACTTTCATAATTTTTGCTTGAAAACATCCAAATTGTGTTGAATTGCTTAAAATGTTCACGAATTGTTTCAGTCGATACCTTTATTATGCATCCCTTATTGTAAACTAAATAGAATGAGTTGCTTAGGTATATCAAGCTTTTATTTAAGCAACTTTCTCCATACAGTTTTTGGTGACTGCAGACATCCTAAAATTCTTCCTCGAATTAGGTCTAAAGGAGCTACTATAGTCTCTGAGACTTTCCTCAACAACTAGAATAAGTAGAAGTAAGAGGGCACAATGAATATTTCGGGTCTCAGTGCATTTTTTCACATAACAAAGTGTTTTTGCTATTAGAAATATTAAAACTTCAATTTTTTGTCTGTTTTTAGCCTGAGGTGCAACTGTATCATGAATGTGATTATGAAGTATCAATTTTCTCTCCATCAAAACACTGCTCCCGTCCGTATGGAATGATGTTTCAAAATGCCTTATTGGATTTTCGTTCATTACAACGTGTATACAATGTATGTCATGAAGGAAATTGTACCAATCCTTGTATTTCATTTTGCAATTATAAGGAACACTGCAATTTAGATAAACACGATTGTAATGCTGGTGGACATGAGGTTATTAATACAGTATTTGAAAACATAGTTTATAAAGATAACCAATTTGAACTTCATACACGTAAAGAAAATAGTAAGTACCTACATTTTAAGTTAGTAAGGCCATCTGCAATCTTGTATATATTTTAAAATTAGTCACAATAGTAAATAGTGTTCTAGAACGTCTTGCTTTTTTAAAAGACCACGACCAATTTTTCTTATCACTAACAGTTTGGTTTGATTTGGTTGATTTAATATTATTTTTATTTATAGACAACAAAATAAAAATAACAGTACTAATACAATGTAAATGGTTTGAGAACTCGACTAAATTGGATTTATTGTATCCTACTACACCAGGAGGAAAGAAATTTACATACAAAATTGAATCTTCACTTGGTTGTTTTAAACAACCACCTGTATGTCAAGTAAGTGTAATAATTAGTTACTAAGTGAAATAAATCTACTATATTATTTTGTGCAAAAATTATAGATTACAGACAAGCTTTTCGTCTATGATCTATCAGATCTCTATAGGAAAGAGAGTAATTGGGAAGTTAAGAATGTGACTGGGTCTAGAATATATTTGAATGTATGCGGGCCACTGCTACCAGCTCAAGATAATTGCTCTAGTAAGTCTATTTATATTAACATGTAATTTGATATTTAATGGTATCGGCTGGACCAATAAGCCGGAAAGTATCCATCTTATCTACCAGAAAAATAAAGGAAATGACAAACTCAATGTCTGCCGTAATAGCCACAGAAGTAGTTGTTACTTTTGAGAGTTCGATTTATTGGTCCACTCAGTATAAATTGGATGTGTTTGCATTGTTTTAATTTTATTTTTAGTGAGTCATTCGCAGATATGTGAATTAAATGATGGAAATTACATAAGCAGGGGTAGAATAAGTTTGCCATTAAAACCAGAAATTACAAAAGACTCTGTGGTTATGACGTTTATAAGTAAGTGTCCAATAATTTTTTTGTTCAAACGTCAAAAAAGTATCATCAAAATATTGTTCTCTATAATTTTGGGAGTATTCAAATTTAGACCGCATTAACTCCTAACTGACTAAAACAAGCTAGTATTTTGAAGAAATCAAAAATTGTAGCTATCTGGATATTCTACCACCTTCTTTTATTCCATATGTTTCCCCTGCGCTATTTTGGTAGCACGACTAAATATCCTGTCCAAAATATCCTGCAAAAAAACCCGTCCAAAAATATCCCCGACCTACAAAAACCCCTCCCATGATCTCCCCAGCCAATAAAATCTTGTTCAAGAATATCCTTAACTGAAAATATATGGTTAAGAGAGTAAAGGTAAAAGAAAAGATATCTCATCCCTTCCCCTTCTCGAAAAAAGTATCAAATTATTCAATATTTATGTCTTTTCTATTACGAATACATATTTATTCCCTTCCCCTTCTCGAAAAAATATAAATTTGCATTCCACATGAAGTTTTTCGAGTGGGAGAAGAGAATGTTTTTTTGTTTTTTTTGCCTTCCCCCACCCGAAATGAAAAGTTGGGACTTTGGGAATAGATTTATATAGAACATTGTGCTTGTCAGTAATAAAAAGAATGTTGTGATTTTTTTTTGAAAATTCTTATTTTTCAATTTTTTCGACCCTTGTATCGTTTGTCGGCGAATTTTGAATATGGAATACGAAAGCCTATTATAATATCAACCTTTGTGCAAAATTTAAACGCGAGACATCGATATATGGCATCACAGTAATAAAAAGAATGTTGTTATTTTTTTTTTGAAAATTCTTATTTTTCAATTTTTTCGACCCTCTTATCGATTGTCAGCGAATTTTGAAAATGGAATACGAAAGCCTATTATATTATCAACCTTTGTGCAAAATTTGAATGAGAGACATCGATATATGGCATCACAGTAATTGCTTGTTATTTTAAAGTTTCCAAATATTATTCACAATAATTAAATTCAATTCGAGGATATTTTTGAAAAAGGTTTTCTAGAGATAATATTGGAGGGCTTATTTTTGGTTGGGGATATTACGGGATGGGTTTTTTAGGCAGGATATTTTTGGACAGGATATTTAGTCCTTAACCCCTATTTTAATCCCGCTCATCGTTGCATAAAATCATTACAAGGAGGTTCGATATTGATAGGGCAACAGATAGCTGGCGCCATGGCGAGTTGTTCATGTTTTTTTTTTATTTCTTATACACTAAGCGAAGATATGAATATGAATCACGAAAGTAAAATCAACCAGCTAAATAAATAAACTTTCAGTTATTTTTGACTTGATTAATTTTAAGATGGAGACTTGAATAAAACTAAAATTGAATTGAGATGTTCTTCTGTCGATGGACAACCGACGTTTATAAGTGATAACGATGGCGAATTGTTGATTGGATGGAATACTACTAAAGCATGTCCTAAATTTGTAAGTTTTTATTTGGTACTTGAGAACAACAATTTTTTTGTATTTCCCACTTGTTTGAAGGTAAATGCGCCAATAACTGACCATGTAACATCTCTACTGGGAAAGTTGTGGTTTTTGAATAAATTAATAGGCAGGTTTTTGAGTAATTTAGTAGGTACAAATCCTTAACAATCTATGTAACAGAACACACCGCATAAAGTTATACATAACTTAACTTAAAACTTACTGATTTTTGTGTCATAAAAGCGATGTTACAAACACTACTTGTCATGCAACACTTCATACATTTCCGTAATTGGTGTAGTAGTTCCTATAGTGTGGTACTATTCTACAAAAGTAATAATTTTGGTTTCGGTTATTGTAGTACACTACTTATATACTTGCAGCATCGCCAGTTATTGGGATAGGGTC
>CAJUYH010001846.1:56868-68528 GCA_910591685.1 Galerucella tenella
TATTTATTGTTTTTTTTTATAATTTTGTCGAATATAATTTATTTTTAATTCTACTTAGCGCTGCTGACTGAATAGAACTTTGTGTTTAAGTAGCTTAGTAGAGATTTTTTAAACTTTTCTGTTCATTTTCTCAAATACTGCACAGCAGCATGCAAATTTCAACCCTTCTTTTAATTGGTGAAAATCAATTATACAATTTCTTAACACTCTTAGTTTAAGAGAGAGGTGGGGACTTTTTAACTTTGTATGCTTTGCTTTTGGATAACTTTAAAAATGTATCTCTCAATATTTTTTTATATAAAAACATTATAAATGGAGGTTGAGTTAATTTAATAAAAGAGTTGTTTTGTATATAGATAAATTTAGTATTGAGAAAATTATACTGTGATTTTTTTTTTGGAATTATAATACATAGGGTAGGTACTGTTGATTTTTGCAAAAGGTACTATTTTTACAAATAATAAACTATTAATTTTAAGTTACATTTGTTGGGAGAAATAATTAATTATTTAATTGATTATTATAAAATACTTTGATGTTTGCTGGTTGATTAGTTGAGGTTATAATTGATAGAGAAAAAAATTAAAGTTGTTAAATGTTGACCACTTGACAAAAACTGGATTATACAAAAGCTGTAGATGACAAAACTTTTGAAAATAAAATTATAAAACCCTATTTTTTATAATAATATTTATAATAGTATAAGTACTAGGAACGCATGGAGAGGAGAACAGAAATAATAATAGAGAAAGAATGCTAGATTACTGCGCAATGAACAATCTAATAATAACAAATACGTTCTTTGACCCTAAGGAGATCCACAAATACACGCGAGAATGCAAAAGCAGAAATGAAAAATTAGTAATTGATTACATTTTGGTAGGAAAATGTAATAAAAAGGAAAGAATGGACACAAAAGTGAGAAGAGGACCAGAAATTGGTAGTGATCACTATCTACTAGTAACGAATATAAGAGAACATATGAATAGCCTGAAGCAATATAAACAAAACGCAAGAGTTGAATACGAAGCAATAAAGGCCTATAAACTATCGAACAAGTTAACAGCAGAAAAATTCACTGAAGTACTAACACTGAAGTTTAAATTGCTGTCAAAAACTCAGCAAAAACAGAATCTGGAGTCAAGGTGGAATAACTTTAAAAATATAATATTAAAAACAGCCAAAGAAATATGTGGTACTACTAAAAAGAACAGAAGAAAATGTGGAGAAAGTACTTGAGTAACAAATGCATAAGAAATTATGAGTTATACAAAAGGAAAAGAAAAACAGTGAAAGAACTAGTATTGCAGGCTAAAAAGGAAACATGGAAAGAATTTGGAGAGAAAATTGAGATTGGCAGAAAAACGAACCACGAAACGATAAAATCAAAAATTTTTGAAAATATATTATCTATAGTTTTTGGAAAAAATAAATTACACTCTTAATTATAATAAAGTCGACCAAATTTTCCCGCACTTGATAATTTTTTTCTTTAAAATTAACTTATTTTGTTAATTATGTTTAAAAACTTCTTATAGTGTTTTAAAGAAAATAATAAATTTATCCAGTGCAAATAAAAAAAAGATGTTCAATGTTTTGTTTTTAATAAATAAACATATAAAATGATACAAAATATTTTTATTTAAATTGACAAAGATGTGACAATAGTAGTTTGTACCACTAGTGCGCAAAGCGTCACTTTTCCCACGAGCGCAGAAGTTTGTGGCACGAGCCATAAGATGAGAAAGAAATACAGTAATTTATAGTTATTTCATTTAAACTTTGAACAGAAAGAACTTACAATATGAAAATAAATAGAAAAATCAGTTGAATGTATAATTAATTGTAAAATTTAAACAATTTTGTATTGAAACCTCAGGTAACAAATTTTCGGCTGCAGTTCGAGCCTTTTCGATAATATCTGGAGGAGTATTTTCAATGTTCGAATTGGACAACTCAAAAGATAAATTATTTTGATCTTCGTTCATAATTCTTAAAATTGTTTTTATAATTGATAAATTAAAATAAATAATGAAATATGGTTTAAATTTAAAATTTGTACTCCAATAAGAAATTCACTATTAGGTTGAGGTGTCAAAAAAGTTGACAGGTCATAGGTAGCTTTGTTTGACATTTCGGTGCGGAAAAGAGCCATAGCGTGTACTTTTCGCATTACTTTTCCAACGGTTATCAAGAAATAAGAAAAGTCCTGCTTTGCGTATAAAAATGTGTGTAGAAAAGCGTGTTTTGCATAGTGGTTAAGGAAAATATATTTTTATCAACATTGATCTCTCTGTACCATTCTATCGAGATTTTGTTATTTCTTCCAAATGAAGGAAGAATATAAAAAAAAATTAAGAAACTTTTACGTTACCCCAACTTAATTATTCTAAAAAGTAAGTAATAATTGTCCACAGGAGGGGTATTATTTTTTTTGTGTACTATTCTGGGACCCGATGAAGAAGACAAATTCGAAGGAACACTCTCGGAGCGACACAAACTGCTCTAAACATAATCAACAAGTGGTTCCAAGAGGAGTAACTAATTATAAAACCTTCAAAAACCAAGAAGGAAAAGAGGATTGATGTTACCAATTCTTAACAGAGTTGAAGTTTCAATTGCACAAGAGGTAAACGACTTGATATTCATATTTAATCACTTGTTGTTATGGAATCAGCTCCTATAGAAAGGAGGGAAAATCATCATACGACTCTATACCAGGGACATCAGACCAATGATACCATATGGTTCGGTGGTATCGTGGTTCAAGACTGGGTAGGCTGGGGCAATCCAAGAGCAAGCTTGCCCGGAACCACAAGAGTTATGAGGAAAACCACAACATCCGGATAAAAAGTCCTGCTGAAACTATCACCTCTCCATGTCTACTTACAAGGCCAGATTACTAAGAGTTAGAAACAGACCCCATAATGGGAATGCCATCAGACGTAAAGCTTTGGGTGAATCTTTCAAAAATTCATAACTGGCAAAGGGGCTAGTACTAGAGTGCCACCAAGATTTAGCTAACGCCTCGGCAGATAACAATATAAAGGGCACGACAGGAGTAAAGGAAATCGGATTGCCGATTCTTTTTTTTAGGACCCAGTGACACCTACGGCCTAACGACTTCGACAATTGCGGAACTAGCCAAACGTTACACCCATGCTCAATCCCATAAGAGATGGAATGGAATCAAAGGATGCAGTCTTGCCAGGATCACCCTGGGCGACCCTGGGAAGCTAGCGCCGAAGAAATATTTGGCGATGACCAGGAAAAATCTACGTTTAACAGTATAAGGATTTCTGACTGGCCACTGTTAACTAAGGAAACATCTCCATACTATTGAGCTAGTGGACACACCTCTATGCAGGATGTGTGAACAGGAAGATGAAACTGTCCGGAGTTATCGTCAATAAGAGCCTGCCGATATAATGGAGATGTCTCCTAGTGACCTGTCCACCTTCCTGGGAAGGACAGGATGGACGATGACTTAGGAGGACAACTCCTCGGGAGAATGAACAATGGGTCACATGTGACTTAAGTGCTGTGAGCCTACACTCACCCTCCCTACTCTACAGATACAGATGGGGCTGACAGAAATGGCCAGTGACATAGATGACTAAAAACAGAGGAAGGTGTAGGAGCATGAATATGTGCAGACAAAGCCAATACAGATAAATTCCTAATTCGTTTGGGACTGCTTGGAAACCCTACAAGTGCAGGGCAGTCGAAACAGACTGTCCTTTAATCTGGTTACGAGACCACTCATATGACAAGGACATTAAAAATGAAGTATTTTATTCATACTTTCAGATATACGTTCATATACTTGGGAATTTCGTAATTCTGATTGTTTTATTTTGTGATTTAAACTTGACTAAAGTTCATATGAAGAATTTTGAGTGGGCACACACTGTACTTAGAATAACTAATGTTATACTAAATATGATCAGTCTCAATGAATTTTTTGATATCGGAAAAAAGAAATACAAAAATTCACTCGATTGGAGGTGTGTCTAATAGGGGAATTTGTGAGTCATTCGGCTTGCAAAAATTTGAAAAAAGATCTGTTTCTGACCTAGATATCGCTGGAGTGCTTTCGAGTTGGTTTATTATAGGTTGTTCGAGTAATTGAGATTTATCGTTGATTCTCAACATTATATTCACGTGTTTCTGATTTTTCTTCATTCTCCGGTAATGGGAAGGGGAATGAAGTAAAGCATATTTAAGCTTATACCAAAACCAAGGCTTTCCCCATTCTACGTAAGTATTAGTGTTAAGGTAAGCCTTGATGTCTTCATCTAATCTACTATCATCAAGTTCGCCGTACTTTACTACAATCACTCGAGCTCTTCCTTCTTTAACTGCTTGAGTGTGAGCAGTTTTAAATTCCTGTATACCCCATACGCTGTCCAAAAAGTTATTGGACAACACCACAAGAGTTCTTCTGGAATTCATAACGGAATTCGCAACATGCGTCAAGATCATCTCGCCAGGTTCCCAATCTCTAACGTGAATGCAAGTTTTAAACGGTCTAGGACCAGACTCGAGTACCGGGAGCAAGTTTTGTGTAACAAATTCTTCGTCTTTGTTGGAATAACTAATGAAAATATCGTACAGTTTATCTTCATCAACTTCTTCGTCGGTTCCATTACATAATAAATTTTTGGAAAACAACCACACTTTCACTTCTTGTCTGTAGTATATGTATAAAATTAGTCCTACAACTGTTAATAACAAGAGAAATAAAACTGGCAAAACTATAAATAAGATTAGGGCCGTGGACGGTCGACAAAGATCAGTTTTTTCAATCAGCAACATATGATCTTCTTTACATACAACATCTTTCGAGTTAATCTGAAACAAAAGTAGAGGGAGCAAATTTAGTAAACGCTAAATATGCACACTTTAATTAATGTTGCTTACCTTGATGGGATTATTGTCTCTAATAAATATTTGAAGTTCCAGAGCAGAACATCCACACTCCCAAGGATTATTTGATAATTGAATTGATGTTAGATTAACTGTTTCGTTCATCATTTGGAACAGTTCTGGACTAATGTGTGTTAATTTATTTCTATCCAAGTTCAAAACCTAAAAAATAGGTAGGTAATCATATTTAATTACCGGTATTCAAAATTTTATGAAATGCCGAAAAATCTTCATAATATAACAGTAAGTACATGCGCTATATTTTTATTCATTTATTTAAATAGGATTACTTAAAATAAACATATACAGGGTGTTTTTTTTAGACAGACCATAACTATAAAACGACTCTTTCATGCAAGTGTGGAAGGCTCGAAAAGTATTTATACCAGGTGCAATGGTTCTTTTTATTCAATCCAGAACGTGAGGATCAGGTGGGAAGAACAAAGAAGAGGAAAGGGGCCGACGCAGTGCTACAACTGCCAAGGCTTCCACCACGGACAGACGACGTGTAACGTGAACACGAAATGAGTGAAGTGCGGAGGACCACACCGATCCAACGACTGCCCACGTCCGAAGACCAAGCCGGCCACCTGCGCAAACTGCCAGGGAGAACACCCGGCAAACTACAAAAGATTTCCAAAAGCCCCAAACAACCAGAAGACAAGGACAACTGCAACAGCTGTAAAGAAGACAGGAGTCAGCTACGCCCAAGTCGCAGCTAACAAGAAAACAACAACGACGACAACAACAAAACAACAGATCCTCGAACAGGTGACAAAGCTATTAGCTCAACTAATGGCTTAAAGTCGCTTGTAAGAGATCGGAAGAAAAGAAGACACACTCTATAAGGGTGTTTTCAGCCGTAATTGCCGGTTGAGGACGCACTTTGTAGAGGCAGCGCAAACACACACAACGGAAGACTGCCGAAGAAAAAACCACCGAGGTTACACGGCCAAAGATAAGACGGCTCGCCCCCAGCTGCTAGCCCTTTTAGCTAGGGACGAGCTGTACGCCGAAACGCGAACTATGATGATGAGACCCATCGGATAAGATGGGGGGATGTGGTGGAAGTCCTCCCCGGTGATGTACCTCGCTTAGAGAGGAACATCCTGGGTGGGACGGGCTCATCAAGGTTGTGTGTGTGTGTGTGCTTTTTATTCAGTTGAGGTCAGACAAACGCAAGGGCGGGAGTCGTATGATAGCTAATATCAGCGGCGCACCAGAATCTTGTATTATTAGGGGGGGGTTTTTAAAAAAATTAAGAAGAATTTTATACTGTTGCTCTGTGTTGCAGAAGAGTCCAATTTCCGTTTTTGTTATTACAAATTTATCAATCATCCAGTATATATATATAACTGAACTATTATGTTACCGCCTTGGTGACACAACTATTCATTAATATGTAGGACTTGGCCTGTGGGTGTAGCGCAGCGTTGCCAAGAATAACAGTTTTAATTTCTGTTAGGCTTTTTTAAACTAGATTCACAGTTTAAATTTGTGTTAATCGTGTGGGGGATCCTCTGGGGGGGGGGGTTAACACCTAAATTCTCCTCTCGCAAAACACCTTTAATATGAGCTGTCGTACCCCTCTCGGTACCCATCTCCCTTGCATTCAATTTGATGTCAAAAGCGACATCATTTTTAATGCCATGATATAGGTAAAAAGTCACGACTTTATGTCACGTAAAGAGTAACACCTTAAGATTTATCTTAAGAAGTATAATTCTGCACTAGTTAGGAAAATAACTATGATAGCTTGACAATTAGACATTATTTTAGATGAACATTTGTTAAAATTAGCTTCTTACTTCTATTCCCGATGGAATCCATTTTAATTCCTGTAGATGATTGTTCGACAAAATCAAAATTTTCACATTTTCGTAACCTAAACCAGGCTCAAGACCACCACGTATATAATTTCCATCTAAATTGATCAAAATCTGTTTGTTCGATATTTGTAACTGTGGGAATTGTATTAGTTTCATATTGGTACAATTTACTTCTATAAAGTCAGTATGCGGCCTCCAGAAACATTCACATTTTTCCGGACATGGTATTGTGCTATTTTCACAGATAATGTCTTTTGGTGTTAAATCTGTTATATTCCTTCCCCTATACATTTTCGGGCTTGTACATTTAGTATCCTCTACATCAATATACACTCTTGACCTTCCATCATCTAAAATTGTCAAATACAAAAAACTTTTTATTTAACTATATCCATATTTATTTTAAATATATGACTAAAAAAACACCCCGGCATCGCCAAGCTGAAAATTGAAAAAAAAAGCACGGCAACTCCTGGTTTACCACTTTCGGATTAGAAGCTCACAGCGATAAGGTGTTGTGTTCGTCGGAAATGTCAGCAGTACTCAAACGTTATTTTTACCTGGTGTCGTTTTTTTAAGAGCGTAAGAGGTAAGCTATCGACAAACAGAAAGAGCGGCCCTAATACTTTACCAAATTGTCACCTCTCGCTTTTAAGGTCGCTTGACATGCTGCAATACATTTAGAGATACTACAGATACAGGCAACAAGCCAGTTTGGGACCTGTCATCATGTAAGATAGATAGGAGGTTTAGGCTGCCTTTCTCTAATAGCGTCTGTGTCTTTCTCTCATTCACTTGTAGATTGTAGATCGGTTTCGGCGTATTTGCGCGTCATCAGTACAAGGTAGATGTATGAAAGTAATTTCAGCGGTATCTCCAGTCCAGAATTACGCACTTAGAGCTTCCAGTCCAGAATTACGCACTTAGAGCTTCTGGACGAATGATATCTACCTTGTATAATACTGTTATCTTGACATATTTACTTAAATATGACAATTGTTAGAGGATGCTGTGATTAAGTGAATTGATATATTATGCATGGAGACTAGATAGGTAATATTATGTTTCAACAAATTATATTTTGAGGTTATTATACCTACACTCTTTTCTAACTACTATTTGTTGGGTTGGCAGCAGTGCTGCAATGAAAGAGAATTGCATGATGTTATATCATGCAAGATTCATCATTTGCAAGAAATTGCTGCAATAGAGTACACGCATATTTCATATTTTGCTTAGATATTAATTTGTAGTAGAAAAGTTAATTAATATCAATAATTACTAATATGTAATAGGAAATAAACCAGTTTCCATTGGAATTACTTCCAAATTTTAAAATAAAATTCAAATTTCAATGCACTTTCCGACCACCACCCGAGGATTTCCGAACGCTACAGATGATACGTGTGATGTCATACAATTTGTTTACTTTTGTCAATATGGCCGGTATTGCATTAGGTCCTGTGTAGTTTTGTGTTTATATTGTATTTTAATCAACTATTAATTGCTTCATCGACGTAAATATATCATTTATATGTTTGTTTGAGACCATTACGTGTTTGTGTGTTCTTTTTTTTATTCCTAAAAGTCAACGTAAAGTGGAAAGTGGACATAAATATTCGATATTTCCGAGGATATTTTCAAAATTTTAGAAGAAAATATTTTATTTACTAGTTCAGTGCTCAGTGATGATTCTTTCATATTTTGTGAGTAAAGATATGGATAGCGAAAGTTTTGTAAAAGCACAAACTGATAACTTGCCCAAAGTAGACTCATTTATGCTGCTTGAATTTATGGAGTGAAATAGCTGCTTTAATGCAGAGGGAATAAGAGAAGTTAAAGCATTATCGTAAGTACCTACCAACCATATTTCGGGAAACTTTATGTGTGGTCGTAAGAAAATACTGTTTTTATAACCTCATACTATTTAAGAAGAAAAATTACCAGCATATAAGTAGGTACTTACATTAAAATGGTCTACACAAACAAAAGCAGTAGTATTTGTCGAAATATCGTCTTTGTTTCGACGCATAGCTTTCCCACAATGCCCTTTTTTTTGAGTGCATTTTTGCTTGCGCAGCGTCACCAGGTAAAGGAACAAATATTTTGTTTGGAGTTTTAATAGACGTTGATTTAACTCTGGAACAATGCATTCCTTGGAATACAAAGTTTTTTTTCGGCTTTATCCATTTTTAAAGCTTTCAGAAACAAATTAGGTCACAAAAGGTCAGAGCGTGACACACGAATAAGAACGTAAACAAATGACGTCACTCCATGGGGCAGCCATCTTTATAACGTAAAGCGCGTTTTGGCGGACTTTCAAATTTTATGATTTTTAAAGTAGTTTTAAAAGTAAAGTTTATATTTTTTTGAAAAAATAGGCATGCAAGGTGTTAGGAGACCTGATAAAGCGCCAATTCCCACCAATAGCAAACTTTATGCTTGTACCCTATTAATGCCTTAAAACGGCGCCAAACGCAAGAGTAACAGTTGTACTAACCTGTTGTCGTGTTATTTTGGATATAACGAACGAAATCATAATTTTTACAGTCGCATACAAATGGATTATTTCTTAAATCCAAAAGAATGGAACAATCCGGAAAAATTGTATCATCTGCAACGTGATAGGGATCCAATTCAGTTTGACTTTGAATTTCTTCAAAAACAACATCTTGTATTTCATTATTACTTACATTGATGATTCTTAAATTTGGTGATAGTGCTGAAATGATATTGAAGATCTAAAAAAAATATAGAACAGGCTATATTATTTTTCAGGGCGATGCATGCCCCCCAACTGCAGCCCTTTATATTGAATATTTTAAAATTATATTTCCTATTTTATAATAATATGAATTCTTGTCTGATATAATAACTTTGTTTGCGCTTACACATATCGGAAAAAGTTAAAGTTTAAGCCTTAAATGAAAAACAGACGCATAAATATTTCTTTAGTGCGCTCTCCAAATGCCGCCCTTTTGTAATTCCGCCCGATGCGACTTGTGGGTTTCACACAGAGAACAATTCTTGTTTCTCTCTTTCAAGTAGTGCTGCTCTTATTATCTTCTTCTTCTTAATATATAAATTACGTGTCACATGTTTGTCCGCGATGGACTCCTAAACTACTTCAATCAAATTTGTACACCGTATGCATTTAGATCCAGCTTGAAAGATAGGATAGCTTACATCTCAATTTATGATCGTAATATTATTTTATTGCAAATTATTTGTCTTTATCTCTTAGCTCCAAACAATTCTAACAGATGGCGACATCTGTTGACTGGATTGAGTAAGTATTCAATAGATGGCGTCAAATGGCTATGTCAAACTTCCAAGCGTTTCATATAAGCTATAATTTAATAGCATAACCACATGTTGCTGAGGCTGAGGTATAGGTTAAATTTATTTTGTACTAAACGAAATACAGTGAATTTTACTTTTTCAATTTTTGGTGTTTTGCTATAAATAAGTCTCAAGGCCAAACAATGTCCATTTGTGTACGTGTAGGAAAACCCTCGAACTTATTTGTGTTAGCGAAAGACAGGTTAACCAAAAATAGTGTGCACCGATTAGTGCTAAATTAAATTGAAATTTAAAGTATTTATAATTCAAAATAATAAATACCTATTATTGTTAGAAGATTTTAAGCTATCCGCCCTACCTACCCCATTTATAAGTTTAATGCCCAATTTCACCAACCATTTCCTAAAGTTAGGTGTAATACCTAAATCAGATTTTGGAATTGCTAAATGCAATTTTCGTTTCACCACGCGCTGAAAATTACTTGAGAGTGACAATATTGGGTATTTTCTATTAATGTTTAGGCGTTTCTTAGCGCATGGTGAAACGTAAATTCTATTTTGTCATTCCAAAATCTGATTTAGGTATTGCCTAACTTTAGGAAATGGTTGGTGAAATTGGGCATTACTGTCACAAGTTATTTACTAAAAACTTTGTAATATACTCATTTGTTACAAACTTGAATGAAAATAATAATAAATTTTAAATTAAATTATTTTGTATTAATTTTTGCTTTACATCAACTGTACGAAAATTTTGATCAATTGTGTTCAGCTAGCTGTGTCATCTAGTCCTTGTATAAATCTCTCTTTCAATCTAACACTCAGTAGGTACTTCTAACTTACTATTTTTGTTAATAATAATCAGTCAATATAAAAATATATTGTAGATAATTACCTGAATGGTACGAATTTTGTTGAAGTTCAAATAGATTTTTTCTATGTTCTGCATGGCCAAAAGAGAATTTGGAAATCTTGTGATAGAATTATGTGTTAAAATTAAACTTTCGAGTGCAGTGCATCGTGAAAATGGACTTGTATCGGAAGTATGATTGGCTTGATAAACATTATTAGATAAATCGAGTGTTGCTAAATTTCTAAGCGACAGGAAAGCTTCTATATGAATATCAAATATTTTGTTATTTTTAACATTAAGTGTTGCCAATTCTTTTGTATTTTTGAACAAATCTTTAGATATATAGGTGATATTGTTGTTATCTAAAATTAGAGTTTGCAAACTAATCAGATCAGAAAACACATCGTCTGCAAGGGAATTTATCTGATTGGAGCTCAAATCTAATATTGTCAATTTTTTTAAATTCTTGAAGAAACTATTTGGAATATCCTTGGTATTTGTATTCTTGAGGTTGATTGTTGTTAATTCTTCTAAATAAGCAAATATTTGATCAGGTAAAATCAGGTTGGGATTATTTTCCAATCTAATGCTGGTTAAATTTTTGTTGTTTTTAAATATTGTTGAATTAATGTTACCAATTTCATTAGTTCCTAAATTGATAGTTTCTAATTCTGTGAGTTCCGAAAAACTGTCCTCCTCAATAAAACTTATTTTATTTGAACTCAGTTCCAAAGACTTTAAATGTCT